>CM077169.1:51444179-51526679 GCA_039654105.1 Coreius guichenoti | reverse complement strand
CCAAGGTTTCCCAGCAGAACATTGCCCAAAGCAACACACTGCCTCCGCCGGCTTGCCTTCTTCCATAGTGCATCCTGGTGCCATGTGTTCCCCAGGTAAGCAACGCACACGCACCCGGCCATCCACGTGATGTAAAAGAAAACGTGATTCATCAGACCAGGCCACCTTCTTCCATTGCTCCGTGGTCCAGTTCTGATGCTTACGTGCCCACTGTTGGTGCTTTCGGCGGTGGACAGGGGTCAGCATCGGCACCCTGACTGGTCTGCGGCTATGCAGCCCTATACGCAACAAACTGTGACGCACTGTGTATTCTGACACCTTTCTATCAGAACCAGCATTAACTTCTTGAGTAATTTGAGCTACAGTAGCTCGTCTGTTTGATCGGACCACACGGGCCAGCCTTCGCTCCCCACGTGCATCAATGAACCCTGTCGCCGGTTCACCACTGTTCCTTCCTTGGAGCACTTTTGATAGATACTGACCACTGCAGACCGGGAACACCCCACAAGAGCTGCAGTTTTGGAGATGCTCTGACCCAGTCGTCTAGCAATCACAATTTGGCCCTTGTCAAACTCGCTCAAATCCTTACGCTTGCCCATTTTTCCTGCTTCTAACACATCAAGTTTGAAGACAAAATGTTCACTTGCTGCCTAATATATCCCACCCACTAACAGGTGCCGTGATGAAGAGATAATCAGTGTTATTCACTTCACCTGTTATGCCTGATCGGTGTACATAAATTAGGGAAAAAATTAAACCACAGTTTCTATTGTCTATAGTTTACCTCACACACAAAATATTACCCAAAGCATGTTTGAATGCAAACATAGGTAATTCATATGCAAAAATTAAATGGTTACTCTTTCTTTTTTTTCCATTTTCATTCTACTTCTGTTTTGAATTTCGAATGACAATTTTTCATTTTGTTCGCTACCTTTCAATTCAAATTGAGACACAAATTGCACTCGCCCTCTTATGAAGTACACCAAACAGCATGATCAGTTCAGATCCTGTTATGAAGCATTACTAAAAGCTGTAATTCTCGTGGCAGGGAGCACATGATGTAAAACAGTCCCTTCCTTGTCCATCTGGAGGCGGTTAGAGGCCTCATTAGATGGTTTGTGTTAAGCAGTTACAGTGATGTGCTACTATAAAAACCCTGCGCTGATGAATTATCAAGGCTGAGACTTTACAGCATCACCCTCGGGCTAAACAACCATCTCAGTACAGTACAGACCAAACTCAAAACCAAACTGTCACGGTTTTAGTCAACTACAACAATATCTCACGTAGAGTCAAATATTCAAAGGGATTATAGGCCTATCAGTTAATGAAATATCTGAACCACATTAGGAAATCTTTCTTTAACCTCTGTCTGATGACATAATAGCGGTTTCAATGTTTCTGTCAAGTTGACACTGAAATGCCCATACAAATTCCCAGACACCACAGGTTTAATGCAATAAAGTTTCTAATTGCATCCAATTAAAAGCAATTCTGCCATTCAATATAAACCCACATCAGGAGAGAGAGAGAGAGAGAGAGAGAGAGAGAGAGAGAGAGAGAGTCAAGAGAGTATCCTCCAATCTGAAGTGCTGTAAAAAGTACAATTTGGTCACACTCGGCCTTTAACCATTTGATAATTTGCTGTTGCTGCAATGTAATTTAATTTAAAGTACTTTCATTCACTTTCACCACCATAGACATTGAGGGGGACAAGTCAAAATGATTGAGATGACCAATCAGATCAAAGAAGGCGGGGCTTAGATGAGGGTGAGATGTAAGTAGCTAAACTTTTAAAATTTGACTGTTTTACAATAGAAATGTTCAGTGACCGACAGTAATATCCATTGATGCAAACTACATATGCAATCATTTATGATTCATGTAATTCATAACTGAATGTGATGGGACAAGAAATGTTTTGCGTTTTTGACATATTAGACATACAAATAAGTGTGAATGTGTGCATTTTTTTCAGTAATAAATTTTAGTAAATTTTATCAATGGCAGATTATCTATTTATTTTGACAAAAAAAAGAGCAAGCAACATATAAGCAACATAATATTGCAAGTAGTTCATTATATTTCATTGCTATAAAACATGATTCTTACTTTAAATTATAGTGCGACTTTATATCTCGCAATATCAGAATTGAGTAAACAATTAGCCATAAAGTCAGAATATCTATCCATCTGGAAAGAGGACAGAGTAAAGGAAATCATGTGGAGAGAGAGCACCAGGAACAGGATCGCAAAATGTCACAAGATGGATTCATTTGCATCGTAAGTCGGATTCTTGGTCTTTTAAATGGGTCATGAATTGAGAAAACATTCATATCGTTTGACATTGTAATAACATACTATAATACTGTAAGTGTCATAACTCAAAACTTCCTTGTTAGTCCAAAAACAGCTTTTATTGAAACCGCTGCAAAAACAAATCATTTTCTACTGATAATTTTCTACTAGTTTTTATTGCGTAATAGAGATTACAACATCAGCACAAGACTGCCTGCACATCGTTACTACAAACCTGATTCCAAAAAAGTTGGGACACTGTACAAATTGTGAATAAAAACAATGCCATGATGTGGAAGTTTCAAATTTCAATATTTTATTCAGAATTCAGTATCAAATGTTTAAACTGAGAAAATGTATCATTTTAAGGGAAAAATAAGTTGATTTTAAATTTCATGGCATCAACACATCTCAAAAAAGTTGGGACAAGGCCATGTTTACCACTGTGTGGCATCCCCTCTTCTTTTTATAACAGTCTGCAAACGTCTGGGGACTGAGGAGACAAGTTGCTCAAGTTTAGGAATAGGAATGTTGTCCCATTCTTGTCTAATACAGGCTTCTAGTTGCTCAACTGTCTTAGGTCTTCTTTGTCGCATCTTCCTCTTTATGATGCGCCAAATGTTTTCTATGGGTGAAAGATCTGGACTGCAGGCTGGCCATTTCAGTACCCGGATCCTTCTTCTACGCAGCCATGATGTTGTAATTGATGCAGTATGTGGTCTGGCATTGTCCTGTTGGAAAATGCAAGGTCTTCCCTGAAAGAGACGACGTCTGGATGGGAGCATATGTTGTTCTAGAACTTGGATATACCTTTCAGCATTGATGGTGCCTTTCCAGATGTGTAAGCTGCCCATGCCACACACACTCATGCAACCCCATACCATCAGAGATGCAGGCTTCTGAACTGAGCGCTGATGACAACTTGGGTTGTCCTTGTCCTCTTTAGTCCGGATGACATGGCGTCCCAGTTTTCCAAAAAGAACTTCAAATTTTGATTCGTCTGACCACAGAACAGTTTTCCACTTTGCCACAGTCCATTTTAAATGAGCCTTGGCCCAGAGTAAACGCCTGCGCTTCTGGATCATGTTTAGATATGGCTTCTTTTTTGACCTATAGAGTTTTAGCCGGCAACGGCGAATGGCACGGTGGATTGTGCTCACCGACAATGTTTTCTGGAAGTATTCCTGAGCCCATGTTGTGATTTCCATTACAGTAGCATTCCTGTATGTGATGCAGTGCCGTCTAAGGGCCCGAAGATCACGGGCATCCAGTATGGTTTTCCGGCCTTGACCCTTACGCACAGAGATTGTTCCAGATTCTCTGAATCTTTGGATGATATTATGCACTGTAGATGATGATAACTTCAAACTCTTTGCAATTTTTCTCTGAGAAACTCCTTTCTGATATTGCTCCACTATTTTTCGCCGCAGCATTGGGGGAATTGGTGATCCTCTGCCCATCTTGACTTCTGAGAGACACTGCCACTCTGAGAGGCTCTTTTTATACCCAATCATGTTGCCAATTGACCTAATAAGTTGCAAATTGGTCCTCCAGCTGTTCCTTATATGTACATTTAACTTTTCCGGCCTCTTATTGCTACCTGTCCCAACTTTTTTGGAATGTGTAGCTCTCATGAAATCCAAAATGAGCCAATATTTGGCATGACATTTCAAAATGTCTCACTTTCAACATTTGATATGTTATCTATATTCTATTGTGAATAAAATATAAGTTTATGAGATTTGTAAATTATTGCATTCCTTTTTTATTCACAATTTGTACAGTGTCCCAACATTTTTGGAATCGGGTTTGTAGACTAGACTATGACATTTTTGATGTAAAAATTCTACTAACGGTATTTTTATTTTTCTAAAGCCTCTAAATGATAAACATGATCAAAGCTGAAAAACCACACAATCTACTAATTGCCTTCTGTCACCTTCAGGTCGCTGTTCACATGTTTTTTTTTTTGTTTGTTTTTTTTGCTGTGAGATCTTTACCAAGTAAACATAAGAATAATTCTTATATTGTTAGCAGTATTTCAAGATGAACACTTACTGGACTGAAGCAACTTAGGTTTACTTGATTATCCAGACGTCTTTTTTTTTTTTTTTTTTTTAGAAAAATCATGCTCAATTGTGTCTCAAATATGATCATCAGGCTTTTGAGGAAGGTTTATTTGTTCATCTCTCAATCATCATTGTATTGCATTGCATTATATGTTAAAACTACAAAGCTTTGATCATAAAACCCAGCATTTAAATACCATCTTGCGCATTATTGGCAGATATAGTGTGATGACATTTTATGTAAGTATCTGCTATACTGTTATAAAGATCTCATTGATTTACATTAGCAGCATCAGAATTTCACATCAGCAACTGCACCAGATTGTATCTTTTTGCACATATTAGGCCTCTGAATAAAACAGGTGTTTTTTCCTCCATGAATATGAGCTCCATATAAAGCCATGCATTAAAGCCTGATGCATCAACGATGATGGTCAACATAAAAAAACATTTGCAAACTTAAAGATACATTTTATCTAAAGATTTGATAAACAGTTCCATAAAAAAGAGACTTGTTTCATATGTCAGGATTTATAGGTTTAAAAAATGCAGTTCATGACCCATTTAAATTAAAACATCCAAACACAAAATGAACTCCATCTGGTCAACAGATACAAACTGAATGAAAGAACTCATTGGAATAATGTTGTTGTATAATCTAAACAGCTCTTTCTGAGAGTGCTGTCCCTGCCATAGACAGTATGTTAAAGACATCACAACAGGAGAGCTGGAACTCCTGTGAATGACGTGATTAGGAATCATGACAAAAGAAATCTAAAAACACTACAAACTCCAATCAGTTCGCCTGACAATAATGCAATTTCCGGAAAAGAATATGTTTAAAAAGATACCGGGTTCATTATTATACACTATATTGCCAAAAGTATTGGGACACCGCTTCAAATCATTGAATTCAGGTGTTCCAATCACTTCAATGGCCACAGGTGTATAAAATCAAACACTAGGCATGCAGACACTTCTACAAACATTTGTGAAAGAATGGGTCGCTCTCAGGAGCTCAGTGAATGCAAGCGTGGTACTGTGATAGGTTGCCACCTGTGCAATAAGTCCATTTGTGAAATTTCTTCACTACTATATATTCCACGGTCAACTGTTAGTGGTATTATAACAAAGTGGAAGCAATTGTGAACAACAGCAACTCAGCCATGAAGTGGTAGGCCACGTAAAATCACAGAGCGGGGTCAGCGCATGCTGAGGCACACAGTGCGCAGAAGTCGCCAACTTTCTGCAGAGTCAATAGATACAGACCTCCAAACTTCGTGTGGCCTTCAGATTATCTCAAGAACAGTGCGTAGAGAGCTTCATGGAATGGGTTTACATGGCCGAGCAAATACAGTCAGTTTTGGAAAATAGTTGTGAAAGATAACGCATGTTGTGTAACAGTATATTGGATCCGCATAAGCTCTTAAAGTGACAGCAGCCTAATAAACCTGCTTCTGTCTGTCATGTTAATCAAAGAACAAAAGACAAGAAAATCACTCGCTCATCTCAGTGCTATTTTACATTTCATTACTTTCATTTCTGTAGTTTTTCTTACCTGAATACAACTGTTAGGTTTTTCGCATTTTGTGGAAAGAGAGCATGATTGCATACAGAAAGGCCGTAAAAATTGCTAGATCTGCTTATTTCTCGACTCTCTCAGAAGAAAACAAACACAACCCTAGGTATTTATTCGATACAGTGGCTAAATTAACCAAAAATAAAACTTCAACTTCTGATGTTTGTAAACAGCACAGCAGTAATGACTTTTTGAACTTCTTTACTTGTAAGATTGATAATATTAGGAAAAAAATAATAACCATGCAGCCGTCTACTACAGTATCACATCAGACAGTGCATTGTAGTGTCACTGAGGAAAAATTACATTCATTCACTGCTATAGGAGAAGAAGAATTGGCTAAACTCGTTAAATCATCAAAATCAACAACATGTATGCTCGACCCTATACCGACTAGGCTATTAAAAGAGATGCTTCCAGAGGTCATAGATCCTCTTCTTAATATCATTAATTCATCCTTGTCATTAGGATATGTACCGAAAACTCTTAAGTTGGCTATTAATAAACCACTTATTAAAAAAACGCAACTTGATCCTACAGAATTAGTCAATTACAGGCCAATCTCAAATCTACCCTTTCTGTCAAAAATACTAGAAAAGGCAGTGTCCTCACAATTATGCTCCTTTTTAGAAATAAATGGTATCTGTGAGGATTTCCAGTCAGGATTTAGACCGTATCATAGTACTGAGACTGCTCTCATTAGAGTTACAAATGATTTACTCATCATCCGATCGTGGTTGTATCTCTCTATTAGTGTTACTCGATCTTAGCGCTGCATTCGATACTATCGACCACAACATTCTTTTGAATAGACTCGAAAATTATGTTGGCATTAGTGGAATTGCATTGGTATGGTTTAAAATCATACTTATCTGACCGCAATCAGTTTGTAGCAGTAAATGAAGAGAGTACCGCAAGGCTCAGTGCTAGGACCGTTGCTTTTCACCCTGTACATGCTACCACTGGGAGATATCATTAGGAATCATGGCGTTAGTTTTCATTGTTATGCTGACGATACTCAGCTCTATATTTCTACACGCCCTGACGAAACTTACCAATTCACAAGATTAATGGAATGCATAGCTGATATAAAAAATTGGACGACTAGTAATTTCCTGCAACTTAATTCAGAAAAAACAGAATTTTTAATTATTGGACAAAAAAAAAAACTCCACAAGTAGTAACCTAGAATACTGTCTAACACTCGATGGCTGCTCTGTCAAGTCCTCGTCGTTAGTTAGGAACCTGGGTGTGCTCTTTGATACCAATCTCTCATTTGAAAGCCACTTTTCTAGCATCTGTAAAACTGCATTCTTCCATCTTAAAAATATATCTAAATTACGGCACATGCTTTCAATGCAAAATGCTGAACAGTTAGTTCATACGTTCATGACCTCAAGGCTAGATTATTGTAATGCTCTACTGGGTGGTTGCCCTGCTCGCTTAATAAATAAACTGCAGCTGGTCCAAAACGCAGCAGCTCGAGTTCTTACTAGAACCAGGAAGTATGACCATATTAGCCCGGTTCTGTCAACACTGCACTGGCTCACTATTAAATATCGTATACATTTTAAAATCTTGCTTATTACTTACAAAGCACTAAATGGTTTAACTCCCCAGTACTTGAGCGAGCTCTTAACGCAATATACTCCATCACGTCTATTGCGGTCTCAAAATTCTGGCCAGTTGATAATACCTAGAATATCAAAATCAACTGCAGGTGGTAGATCCTTTTCCTATTTAGCACCTAAACTCTGGAACAGTCTTCCTAGCATTGTTCGGGAAGCAGACACACTCTGTCAGTTTAAATCTAGACTAAAAACACATCTCTTTACTATGGCATACACATAAAACATTTTTAATTTATACTATTCAAATCAGTTAAATGATTTTTAGGCTGCATTAACTAGGTCAGCCGGAACCGGGATCACTTCCCATAACACCTGATGTACTCGTTACATCATAAGAAGAATGGCATCTACGCTAATGTTAGTCTCTCTTTTTATCTCGAGGTTTACTGCAGTTGGCCGGATCCGGGCCGTATCCGGACCAGATGGTGGACCTGCGCCCAGACATGACCAACGCATCCCTGAAGTGTCTGTAGAGACCGTGTCAATTAGACTGAAATTGCCTCACCGAAACGGCATCCACAATAAACCCGTCTCCGGTGTGATGACTCTGATCTTTCGAATATTCCTATCTAATAATTGCCTCACTGACACGGCATGATGGCCAGAGGAGAACTGGCACCCCGACTGAGCCTGGTTTCTCCCAAGATTTATTTTTCTCCATTCTGCCACCTGATGGAGTTTTGGTTCCTTGCCACTGTCGACCTTTGGCTTGGCTTGCTCAGTGGGGGACACTAAAATTTTCAACTAAATATTCAAATAAATTTTCAACTAAATTACTGATCTGCCCGCATGGTCACTATATGATAATTGAAATGAGCTGGATAACATCAACGTTTTCTCCAGAGCGGCTGTAGAGCCGAATCAAATTCTGTTGCATTATTTTCCTGTTACTACTGTGAAGCTGCTTTGAAACAATTGGCATTGTAAAAAGCGCTATATAAATAAAGGTGACTTGACTTGTTAGTTCCACCTGAAAAACTTAAAGCCATGCTTGTTTCTTTTGTCTCTTTATTCTATTGTATTTATTTGTGCTATTGTTTGCAGTTTGTTTATTTGTTATTATTGTTTTACTGACTGTTTACTTGTCTTTTTTTGTAAATTTAGTTCAGCGATTTAAATAAAGCCTCTTTGTTCTGTGTGTATTACACCAAAATTGCCAAAAAATTATGAGATACAGCAATAACAATTGAAATGGTATTGAAAATGGTATTAAATATCAATATTTTTCTAGGTTTCGTATCGAACTTAGAAATTCTAGTGTGACTACTTTAGATGAACAAAAACTTTTTTACAATTTTTAACAAAAAAATTCCTCAGTTTTCAAGTAGAATCTTCATAGTCACGCACTGTACTATATTCTTTTTGCATCTTTCTGTTATTGTAGTATTGTCGTTTTAGATTTATTTGCCCTTAATCGGCATGTTACAAAACAAATTGTGCTTGGCTCTTGACCACTTTCACATCAATTTTATCGAGTTCTGTTCATTCACTATAATATAGAGACAGGACAGAATCCAGCATGCAGTAACTGTCTGAAGAAGCGGCTGATCTATTTGACACACGTGAGGATATAGTGATATAAATCAGGGATGTTACATCAGCGGAAGCCAAACATGTCTGTCTCCTTTCTGGAAAACTTCCTTTCATATTGATAAAGCAGAGAAATTCTAAACAACGCAACCAACCAGACACTTTCTTGTACAGATCTGTTCTTATTAAAGCTAAAAAAAAAAAAAAAAAAATTCTACCTGTTGTCAAATTCTTCTGAATCACTTCTGTAAGAACTGACTGAGAGAGAGAACCAATAAAGACAGCTAGCCGTTTCCTGTTTTCAACAAACAGCGAGACAGCATAAAACTGAAACACATGTTTGATAGGTCATCAGAGTGGATTGCTGTAAAATACAGCAACTTAAACTGCAAAGCAAATATTTTACTGCCACCTAGTGTCTTCTAAGGTAAAGAGCTATTCTACTTCTGTGCCCTCACAACAAATATAGAGACTGTATATGGTTTTCAAGATATGATGCCACTTTGTTAAAATCATCCCATTTGAAAACGGTTACCTTAATTGTAAATATGCAGTGTCAGCCTTGCACCTACAGTACGAATATTTAAGAGTTACTATTACAAACCATAAATTATTTATTCCAAAATAATTTAGGGGTTATAGTGCAAAAACATTTAATAACAATGCTTTGTGCCAAGAACTATAATATGTAGTTCAAATACAAGCCAAATACATTATTTTTCTTAGAAAATGCACATTTAAGCAATTGCATTTAAGCACAATATTTTAAAGAAAAACATTTTATTCAAATTAATTTAATCTATTACAATGTAATATGAATGGTAAAATACAGTACGTTGCATGACGCACTAAACAGAGTTAAAGGGATAGTTCACCCAAAAATGAAAATTATGTCATTACTCACACTCATGTCGTTCCAAAACCAAAAACCAAAAAAGTTATTTTAATGAAATCTAAGATATTTCTGATATTCTGTCCCTCCATTGACATCCTACACAACTACCACTTTGACGCTTCAAAAAGTTCATAAAGAGATCTTAAAACTAATCCATATGAATTTTATATTCTGACATCATATATGAATACTCCAAATTTTCTGAAGAGACTCAATCGCTTAATATGATGAACAGATTGAAATGTAGGCTTTTATTCACATATAAACATTGATCAGTGAACATTAAACAGAAGCTCAATCAAACTTGCTTGATGCACAAGAACAAACCTCATTGGTTCTGCTCAAACGTGCTGCGTAACATGAGAATGAACCTCATTGGTTCTTGCTGAAGCTCAAACGTGATGCGTAACACGAGAATGAACCTCATTGGTTCTTGTTGAAGCTCAAACGTGATGCGTAACACGAGAATGAACCTCATTGGTTCTTGCTGAAGCTCAAACGTGCTGCGTAACATGAGAATGAACCTCATTGGTTCTTGCTGAAGCTCAAACGTGATGCGTAACACGAGAATGAACCTCATTGGTTCTTGCTGAAGCTCAAACGTGATGCGTAACACGAGAATGAACCTCATTGGGTCTTGCTGAAGCTCAAACGTGCTGCATAACACGAGAATGAACCTCATTGGTTCTTGCTGAAGCTCAAACGTGCTGCATAACACGAGAATGAACCTCATTGGGTCTTGCTGAAGCTCAAACGTGCTGCATAACACGAGAATGAACCTCATTGGTTCTTGTTGAAGCTCAGACGTGCTGCGTAACACAAGAATGAACCTCATTGGGTCTTGCTGAAGCTCAAACGTGCTGCATAACACGAGAATGAACCTCATTGGTTCTTGTTGAAGCTCAGACGTGCTGCGTAACACAAGAATGAACCTCATTGGTTCTTGTTGAAGCTCAGACGTGCTGCGTAACACGAGAATGAACCTCATTGGTTCTTGTTGAAGCTCAGACGTGCTGCGTATGCGTAACACAAGAATGAACCTCATTGGTTCTTGTTGAAGCTCAGACGTGCTGCGTAACACGAGAATGAACCTCATTGGATCTTGTTGAAGCTCAGACGTGCTGCGTATGCGTAACACGAGAATGAACCTCATTGGGTCTTGCTGAAGCTCAAACGTGCTGCATAACACGAGAATGAACCTCATTGGTTCTTGTTGAAGCTCAGACGTGCTGCGTAACACAAGAATGAACCTCATTGGTTCTTGCAGAAGCTCAAACGTGCTGCGTAACACGAGAATGAACCTCATTGGTTCTTGCTGAAGATCAAACGTGCTGCGTAACACGAGAATGAACCTCATTGGTTCTTGTTGAAGCTCAAACGTGCTGCATAACACGAGAATGAACCTCATTGGGTCTTGCTGAAGCTCAAACGTGCTGCGTAACACGAGAATGAACCTCATTGGTTCTTGTTGAAGCTCAGACGTGCTGCGTAACACGAGAATGAACCTCATTGGTTCTTGTTGAAGCTCAGACGTGCTGCGTAACACGAGAATGAACCTCATTGGTTCTTGTTGAAGCTCAAACGTGCTGCATAACACGAGAATGAACCTCATTGGTTCTTGCTGAAGCTCAAACGTGCTGCGTAACACGAGAATGAACCTCATTGGTTCTTGTTGAAGCTCAGACGTGCTGCGTAACACGAGAATGAACCTCATTGGTTCTTGTTGAAGCTCAAACGTGCTGCATAACACGAGAATGAACCTCATTGGTTCTTGTTGAAGCTCAGACGTGCTGCGTAACACAAGAATGAACCTCATTGGTTCTTGTTGAAGCTCAGACGTGCTGCGTAACACAAGAATGAACCTCATTGGTTCTTGTTGAAGCTCAGACGTGCTGCGTAACACGAGAATGAACCTCATTGGTTCTTGTTGAAGCTCAGACGTGCTGCGTAACACGAGAATGAACCTCACTGGTTGCTTGAGCTTCTGTTTATCACAACTGATGTGTGAGCTGATGAATGTATATGTGAATAAAAGCCTAAATTCAATCTGTTCATCACATAAAGCGATCATGTCTCTTCAATAAATTTTGACTAAATCGATCAATTCATGGATTAGTTTTACGGTCTCTTTATGAACTTTTTGAAGCGTCAAAGCTGTCAATGGAGGGACAGAGAGCTCTCAGATTTCATCAAAAAGATCTTCATTTGTGTTCCGAAGGTGAACGAAGGTCTTACAGGTTTGGAACGACATGAGGGTGAGGAATCAAGGACAGAATTTTCATTTTTGGTTGAACTATCCCTTTAATACAGTAGCTGATAGGGGTGTAACAATTTATCATATATCATCAGCTGGGGACAGAGTGCAAGAAATATGTATCTAATATAATTATGTATTTTTAGTTAGATTCATGAATACCTCTATTCTGGTCTCACCATTGACCTTTGCATTGGAAGTCAGGACAAAGTCAAAGTCTATTCAAGTTAATTCCTGATGTAATACCACATCTAGCATTCCAATTAACAGTACTTTTTTAGTACATCATTTTAAAGGGCAAGTTCACCCAAAAATGAAAATTACCCCATAATTGACTCACCCTCAATCCATGTGTATATGACTTTCTTCTTTCAGCCAAACACAGTCGGAGTTATATTAAAAAATATCCTGGCTCTTCCCAGCTTTATAATGGGAGTAAATGGGACCTTAGATTTTTAAGCCCAAAAAAGCACATCTATCCATCATAAAAGTAATCCATACGGCTCCAGGGAGTGAATAAAGGCCTTCTGAAGTGAAGAGATGAGTTTTTGTGAGAAAAATATCAAGTTTTATAACTTTATAAACTATAAGGCTTTTGATAGAGTAAATCATCAAACGTTGTTTGGTAAACTGAGACAAAGGGGTGTGCCTAATAGCATACTAATAATTTTGGTATATTGGTACGCTAATCAGGCTATGACAATAAAATGGGGTAATAGTGTCTCAGCTCCTTTTGGAGTGGGTAATGGAGTGCGGCAGGGAGGTCTACTCTCACCAGCCCTTTTTAATGTTTATATGGATGAATTGACAGAACAATTATGTGACTGTAAGACTGGATGTGTGCTTGGCAATATCGTAATTAATCATCTTATGTATGCTGACGATCTGGTTATTTTTTCACTGAGTAGTGCTGGTTTTCAACAGCTGCTAAATGTATGTTCTGTCTATAGGATTAAATATGATGTGCAATATAATGCAAAGAAGAGTGTTGCCATGATATGTAGAACAAAAGGGGATCTTACTTAAAGGACCTTAGTTTTCCAGATTTTTATTCGTCAGGGCAAGTACTGAATGTATGCACTAAAACGAAATATTTGGGGCATATCATTAATGATGAAATGAGTGATGATGACGATATGTATAGGCAGCGCCGAATGTTATACGCCCAAGCTAATATGTTGGTGAGAAAATTGTATATGTGTTCGGATCAGGTTAAGATCAACCTTTTTAGAGCATACTGTACTTCCATTTATACTGCTCCCTTGTGGGTTAAGTTTAAAAAAGTGAGCTTATGTAAACTTCAGGTTGCCTACAATAATTGTATGAGGATTATATTGAAAAAACCGAGGTGGAGTAGTGCAAGTAATTTATTTTGTATGTCAAGAGTGAAAACTTTTATGGCTTTAATAAGGAATTTGATGTATAAATGTATTTGTTGGCTGGATAATTCACAGAATGCTATTATTATTATTATGCTGTTGTCTAATCCTAAGCAAAGTGTGGTGCGATACCAATCACCTATGAGAAAGTACTGGTATAATTGTCTCTTTTAAATGTTTTGTATTCTTGTAATTTTGTGTTAGTTGTTGTATGTTTCCTCTCTAATGGACCTTGAGTCTGGGAATGGGAATGGGAATGGGAATTGGAATTGGACATGGACATGGACATGGACATGGACATGGACATAATCAGTGCCCAGACAGCAAATAGTGTCGGCCCAGATCTGGAATCCACATGTACCAGACATGGCCCGAATCTGGGCCGACACTATTTGCTGTCTGGGTGGCTTCCGGTAACGCCCGTACGCGAGTCTATTTCCGGCGGAAGATTGACCTCTGACCCGACACATGACGTATTGATGAACACGGAAACGCAGAGGATAGAGCAAAACAAAACACCGGTCATGAATTAGAAGTCTAAAATTAGCATTTTTAAAGAGAAATGTCGGAGGTTGAGTTTGTTGCCCCGTCCTATTTGTTTGAACCACGAGAGGTGTGTACTAAGCTTACGCTACGCCTACATCCTACGTCATGCGTCGGGTCAGCGGTCACTCTTCCACCAGAACTAGACTTGCATACGGCCGTTACCGGATGCCTATGATTAGTTTATAAAGTTTGAATCATAAAATAGGCTAAGCCATCCTAATAAATATTTACTGGAGTCAGTGAAGTGTGACAACTATAGCTCCGGATGTATTTCCAATAGCAGATACTTCAATAATCCTACTTGATATGTTAGGCTACTGTTACCTGATCATCAACTACACCTGTGTTCAGTTCCTCTCGCTCTTGTACAGCTGTACTGGTTTGACGCGGTGCTGTGTTCTATTGGTAGCACTTTATTTTACAGTTCTGTTCCACATGTACATACTACGTACATACTTATAGAAATTACAATAACTGGGTTATAACTAGGTACTAACCCTGAATCTACCCCTAAACCTAACCTTAGCCCACGTGGTTACCTTACATTACCAGTACTTTCTTAGGTAAGTACACAGTAAGTACACATACTGTAAAAACAAGTGTAAACGTTATATTTCGTCATGATAAGCTACTGTCTCAAACGTACTTTTATTGTTTAGAATGGTTTAATATATTAATTTTTTTGGTTTTAATTTTGTTGTATTATTGTGCAATGCAGAATCCTCTGATCCAGCATGACAATATATATCTGCGTAAATACAATAGCTATATATAAAGTAAACAGCGTCTAACAGTGCTCGTCAATGTCAAAATTGAGATGGCCAATCAAATCAAAGAAGGCGGGCTAAACTCTTTACAGAATCAAAGCATGAGGTATGATGTAAATAGTCAAACATTAATATTGGAAAACTTTTTTTCCCTTTTACGATAGAAATGCATATAGTTATACTTTCGCAGTGTGCATATGTAGTTGTGCATGACAAATTGACAAGAATCTAGTGAAATCGCGACGACGACGCTATTCTGCGTCTCTCTCATTGTTGAAAACGAATTGAGAACACACGATGCCCGTGTAAATTTTAAATGTTAAAGGGGTTAACATTGACTATTTTTATACTGTTGTCTGAGGTTCATTTATGGCGTTCGTGTGTTTTTTACATTCAAAAACATCATAATGAGTAAGTAATAGGCTATTTTCTACCCTGGTTTTGAGCCTAGCTCCTGAAACGCTCAGTTTTTATGGGGGTGCCGCATTGAAGAATTGGAAGGAAACGCCCACTGCTATGATTGGATAACAGTTTTGCATATTATAATGAGTTTCGACTCCCCCATCAGTACACGTGGGGAATTGTTTTGAAAACTTCCAATGTGGAAAAACGTCAACCGGAATGATTCGCCCATACATTTTCGACCCAGAGTCTGATCCTGAATCGCAGGACAATGAACCAACAACACCTCAAATACAAAGGATACTCCAGCCTGTGACAGCGTGGTAAGTTATGGTTAATTATGTTTAGTTAGACACGTACACATAATCAGTAGATAAAACGATATGTAACAATGCAATACTATCACATATAAAAAACATTTTTGTGTGTTGCACCATTCCTGTCGGATCCAATATATAAGGCACAGCATTGATTTTTTTTTTGTCTCGTTTACAAAAGAATCCGCGGTGTAATTAAGCGAACAGACGCGCAATGTCTTCCCCACGTGAGCTGACTCTTCATTAAAATAAAGTTCAACCGCATACCTAATAGTGGAATCAGAAGGAAGCTTATGCAGCGACTGTGTTCTTCCACAACCAGGCACTGCACAATATTTTGTAATCTTCAACGGCATGTTTATTGCTTGGTAGCTCGATCTGGTTTATGTTATTTACACATTACATGTCATCGCGAATCTGTGAGCGGGGCTACAGAATTAGGCGTTGGTCTTCTTCTGTTGAGGCGGTGTTTCGCTGCTTTCTGACGTCACAGGGAAGCAAATTCACAGATCCCTTTGACTAACAAGGAAGTTTTCAGCTCTGAAATTTACAGGATATTCTCATATTATGATGACCTTTTATAAATCAAAAAGCAAGGAAAAGTTGATTTCTCAATTCATGACCCCTTTTAAAAAAAATAAAAAAAATGTAGTAGCAATTACTCTGTAGATTCTTGGCTAGTTGGTACATAACATGGACATGAACTTTCATTAAATCAACAAAGTTTTTGGTTTAAAATGTATAAGTTGATTTCATGAATTTAGTACTTTTTTTTAAATGCAGTAATTTTAAATGTAACAGCGATGCAAATGACAATTCATGCCCTCTTTGATGTTATTTTTCTACTCATAAAAATTCAATTAGGCCAGTATAGAAGCAGAATGGTCACCATTAGCATTTTCTTGCTAATTCATGGGGGGAACCCTTAACAGTTTGCCCACTTGTTTATTAAACATATTAAAAAAAAAATGTCAAAGTTAACATGCTGTAACATGACCAATGAAATATACAGAGTGACCATCTAAAACAAAGACTAAACCTTTGTTTTTTTGCTTGTTTGAGGATATTTTATTCACACAGCACATACTACAGGAGTAGATAGATTCTGAGAACAGCGCAGTGTACTACTGACAGTTGATAAGGAGAGAAAAACTCTATCAGTCATGTTTAGAAAAATAGTGTTGTTAAAAAAGTATAAATTAGACCTACAGCTGAAACAACTCAATACACAAAATCAGAAAAATGCCTGTCAGACAAATGTTGGCTGAACTACAATGGGAAGAAAAAAAACCTTCTCAAACAAACAGCATGAGTGATATTAATAACTGTTGTACATCCATAAATAGTTGTGATTAAAACAGTGTTTTATACTTTCAGAGATTAGTATTTGTCAACACAATCTTGACTGCTGCTCAAGAGCATTTTACCAGTTTTCATGTTTCCCCAAGAAATGCACACATTCGTCCAGGAAAGAAAAAAAGACAGCGAAAGAAAAAAATAAAATAAAACCTTCATGAAGTCCGACATATTCATAGACTGAGTTTATCAAAATAGTTGAAATGTTTGATTAAAAAACAGAGGTAAGATGTTTGGAGACTCTTTGCAAAGACAGATTTCTGAGACACTTCTGCCCTCTTGTGGTTACAGAGAAAGACAACAATATTCAACAGCAGCTGTTTATATTTCTGGGCCAGGTTTATCAAAATCGTTTTTTACATATGAACATTTCTGCACATGCTAGCCAGTATCATCATCATTATCATCATCTGTATTTTGGGGTATGTGAGATACCAAGTCTGATCAACATGCGTCCCTGCCCGGTTTTGTATGAACTAAGCTCTTAAAGTCACCATGAAATCATTTTTATGGAATATTGCAGCGTTTTATATAAATTATCCGTGCATGTCATTTTTTTTAAATTCATGTGCCTCGTAATCTTGAATCAAAATAACTTCCCCTCCCTCTTGCAGCGACATCTATTCTCTGATGATGCGTTTACTGGCGCAAGGGCGGGGCAACCTGTCACTCACATGAGATCCACCAATAGCAAACCATCACCATCCAATCAATTCCCCAGGGAAAAAAAGTCCTGGCCTTTTTTTTTCCCTTTCCAGAAGCCGTTTCACTCGGATATGTGTCACAACAGGGAAGAATCGTCTATCGCAATTTCTGTTTCATGCCGACTTTAAGCAATTCAGGCCCTTTCTGCATACACACAATGGCCACAAACACATTGGAGCTAAATACGGTTGTTACTCCTCTATTGAGTGCTTTTGCGTTGCAGACAGACTGGAACTCGTAACTTTCCCACCTCCTACTTGAAAATAACGACTGGAACGATGCTCAAACTTGGACATCAGCTAACCTAAAATCAACCTCGGTCTCATTAAAAAGATATTTCAAAGATGCCGGAGACTGACGAGCGCAGCAAAAGTTAAGTTTATAGCCTAATGCAATACACAAAGATGCCTTGTTTTTTGTTTCCAGTTGTTTTTAAAGCTAACCCTAGCATTTAGTGCAGAGGTCTTCAACTCTGCTCCTGGAGACCCACTGCCTTGCAACATTAATGGCTGTGTTTAACTCCACTTTTGGACTTCCCTATGCACTTCCACTCGATGGAATCCCCGCCTCCATTTTGAAGTGCGTTCAACTTCAAGTGGATGAGGGAAGTTTATCTGGACAGACCCTTGATTTTTAAAGAAGGAGCAAGTCTACTCATATGTACACTTTAGGCAGATCCAACAGACCACAATGCAACACGATTGTGACGTCACAACAGCAAATTGCACGGCGGGCTCCATAGCAGATTCCAAGTGATCAAGGACTTCCATTTAAACCCATTGCAAAGGTTCCACTATTAGTGGGCACTCGTGCAACGTAAGCAATGACGTGCATCCGAGTGATCGAGATGGAGGGAAGTTAGCGAGGGAAGGGCATAAAAGTGTGGACTTAAACACAGCCTATATCCAACTTCAGCTTGTGATTTTCAAGCGATCCTGAAGTGCTTGATTAGCTGGTTCAGGTGTGTTTGATTAGGATTGGAGATAAACTCTGATTTAGTGCGCATTACTTTTTTTGGCATTTGAACATGAAACATTCATGTTGGGTCATGGCACCATCTTGTGGTGTAATGTGATTCACATTGAGGTCAGAGGCAGGACATTTCAGTTGTCATATTCCCACCTCTGACTCCATCTAAAACGCGGTAATAATCCACTCTACAACTGACTTGACTTCTGAAAAATTTTAGGTATTGACAACAGCTTTACATTAAATCCAAATAGTATGTACAAAAAAAACAACTTGTCAATCACGCAATTAAAAGCATAACAGTCTCTACAAGAAAATCACAGGAAAAGAAGTACGTTTTGACTCATACGCACATCTTGACATGTCTCTCTCTGTCTCTACGGCAAAATAACCCCAAAAAAGCCCAAATACTGTATGTTGCTCATATTTAGTGACTGTATGGGGAAGCCCAAAAGCAAGGCGGTTATAAGACGATAAGGCAACAGCAAAGAGCGTGCCATTTAAAACCAGCAGCTTCACGAGTATCAAGAAAACACCAAGCGCCTTTTTCAATGGTGGTTTAGTTAAAATTGCACAACATTATGCGTCTTTGGTCGCTAATCTTTGGTCAAACATAGCGGACACCAAATAGTTTAAACTGTTGTTATATAGGTTTCTTGTTCACAATCATTAGACCAAAACGAGTGTCTGCTATGGTTATCTCGGTCAATTCCAAAATGTTGGGGTGCGTACATCAAGTGTTTGGGATTAACAACCGTATTTACTAACAGGCGTGACTTTCAAATTGTTTTGTACTTACAACAGCAAAGGAGTGCATAACGTCTATACAGGCAACCGGCAAGTCAGTCCTCATTTAGGCATGGCAAATAACACCTGATAATGATAGTTAATATCAAGACTTTATTACATCTTCAAGAATTTTGTATTTACTTGAAACGATTCATAAATGTGGTCAAAAACTCTTGGGTGTAAGCCTATTTCTTAAAAACACTTCTCACTCTCTGTCCCAGCACACAATACCATTATAAATAACCTGAGAGGTTAACGGGCCCAAGCGCACGCCTCATGCTAAACCCATTTCAGTGTGATTGACAACTACTTGACTGCTGTTTTTCTTCATTTATCACATATAACTGAACTCTCAAAATCTGGTTGTGACTCCTGAAGTTACTCACAGAATTTTTCTGAGAACAGAATGCAGTTGTCACTCTTTTATAACTGATCTGTGCATGAACGGAACCGTATTTAGCACTCAAAACAGGACGGACAACTGTATGCTGCTGTTGTGTGAACGTAGACTATACGTCTGTAGATCTCTGCCACTTTATTAAAGATAAAAAAACTCTTATATTGTCTGCATGCATATCTGTATAATCACACAAAGATGTTCAAGGCATTACAAGACAAACTATATAATACTAAATCACATCTTTCCTTGGAAAAACTACGGCAAAATACTCTTGAAGATCATTTATTTTATCATGGAAGTGAAAATTGTTACTGCTGTTCGTTTACTTGGAACAATTTTGAAATAAAAAGTTGTTCAAAGGCAGTGGAAATTTATGAGGGCGAAACAGTTATGAGGAAGCATGAGTATTATGAGATAACTTGTTTGTAAATGGCAATTATTCACAATGACAAACTACTTTTAAAAGATACTTTGGTCCTAATCTAGGCAATGTTTTCTCTAGTTAGTGTTATCTCTAATCTAATTACCTGCTGATGATAAATGAGGAAAATAATAAGAGAAATCCAGTGCATAAATAATGAAATATTTGTTTAGCTTTATCCTCTTAAAATGCATTCAAACAATAATGCAATTAGCTGCCTCTGTTCAGCGAGGTTTGTACTGAGACAGTGAGAGACAGACAGTTTCTGCATTTCATAGCCCTATTCCCACTTTTTCAGGAAAAAAAAGAAAAGAAAAAAGATAATCAGATCAACTGGACCAGAACTTTGCACAACATCAGATCATTCCCATATACTTCCATAACCCAATATTATTGGAAATCCAATCTTGGGGTTTAAGTGGCTGTTTCAGGTATTGCAGATTGTATTGTAGAAGGAAATGATCCCAGTGAGCTGTAATGGGGAAAAAAAAAAAAAAAAGGTTGCTACAAAGGTGCAAGGCATAAAAGTCAGCTTGAGAGAATAACTTCTGCTACGTAACATTTATTGCAACGGTATTGTGAGAACTGACAAAAAATGAAAATAAATAATTGCAAAATAGTTTACTTATGTGTGACCCCAAGTATAAATTTGAGTTCTGCTGGGCTTAAACTCCTGAGTCTGAACAAGAGCTTAACACTCAAACCGGTTAACTGAGATAATTGAATCAGGGCCTGTCTAAGACGAGACTTGCACCTCTACAGCTTGATCTGCCCACTGATAAACCGCTAAAGAGAGGTATTGTTCAGCTGTCACAGCAAAGAGTGTTTGTGGTTTTCATAAAGGCGTAGTTGCAAACAAAAATGGCTTTTAAGTACCCCGTTTTTTCCTTAGCTAGATGGAAAGTTGAAAGTAACTTCAATAATCCATTGACTTAATTTCAGATGGGTTCACAGAAAGAAAAGGAGGATGGATGAACCACATACTGTTAAAAACATCAATTTTAAGTGGTAGTTCAACTGAAACATCGAAAACACAAGTTCACATCCGTGTCCTCGGGCAGACTGTATTTTCATCGAGTTGCTTTGTTGTCGTTGCCAATGCCAAGCTATGGTCAGAAGGGGTGTTTGAGAATGAATTGTCAATGTACCTTTCCTTTGTAAATCTCTATCATGTGCCACATTGATAGACACTTACGGTAAATCAGGATTTTTGGAAGGGGTAAAGAGAAGTGACAATACATCTGCTTCAAAAAGTCTCCATTTCAAACAGTCTATGGTGCCATTAGCTGAAAGCCCTGAGCCGTCTTAAGCAAAATTACTCTTGAGGAAGACCAACTTGTTCATCTCCTCTGCAGAGACCTGCTGCTTTCGCTTCATGGCTAAGGTCTGCTCGCAGATGCTCACGCACTCCCCATGCACAGCTACAGCCGGTACAGCCAACAACCACAACGCTAACCGCGACAGCCTGGGGTATCTGTCCATGACCGAACTCCAGTACTGCAGCAGGTCACCTGTGCCACTGAACAGTGGTTCTCCGAGGTACTGGAACAGCTCTTTTCGTACCTGTGGCTCTTCAGCATCACACGATGGCCTCTCCAATCCACAGTCCAGACGGCCACGCTTGGGTGCTGACGGCCCTTCGCTATCCCGCTCATCCACAGATGTACCTCCAGAACCACCGCTTCCTACTTCCCTCATATTAGCAGCCATGTCACACACCCTTGAGATAATATCCTCATGCTGATACGCAGGGACTGGCCGCAGCTTCAGCTGTGGATCCAGGATCATTGCGACCTGATGGACACGTTCCACTTTGAAGTTCTCCTTCAGGGCTTCCAGGAAGTAGTGGCAAAGCTTACTGCCAGCACCCACTTCACCGGCTTTAGAGGTGAAAAGTTTTTCAAGACGGAGGTAGACGGGAAGGACATGCTGGATCGTGGGGCAGCGTTCCACACTCAGCTCCTGAGCTGCCTGTCTTAGCGGCGCAAGCAAACATGCAAGCGTGCCAAGCAGGTGCTTGTTCAGGCCTTGCAAGAGCGGCACTGTGCTCTTCGAACGGCCGTATGCTTCGCAGGTGGCCTCAAAGTTCTCGTGAACCTTGAGCAAGGCCTCCGCAACTGCGTCCCAGCAGGGCGGAGCGGCAGACTCTTCCCCAGCTTTCCCTTCTTGACTGAAGCTGGTCGTTGCAGCAATGTCGCGACACGTAGCCAGAAGCTCACCAAGTTCATGGAGCCCTCGTGCTTGCAGGCTGCGACGACCGAGAACAGCCTGAACCGTTGCAGTTAGAGAGCAACCTGCGCAGCGAAGGCCAACTCCTGTGCGACCGCAAAAGGACAACGAAGACAAACGTGGCTCTGTCACGTAGACCGTGCGTATTTCTGACATGACAAACTCCGACAGAACATTCTGGACCCAGTGGTGTATCTGCTCAGGACTCTCCCTTAAAGAGGCCTCCTTGAGTCCCAGCACATAGCGTCGGAGTCGCACACCCTCCACTTGATACGCCGTTAGCAAATAGCAGGAGTCTGGTCCAATAGTCTGCGAATGGCAGGTCACTGCAATGCCCAAGGAAGAGTTGGAGCCCAGGGCGCAGGTGACTTTCACTTTGACCTGATTGTACATACGAGGGAGCTGTTTTAATGCCAGCGAGCTCATATCTCCCAGGGCTTCACGAATGGAGTAGGCCCCATTACGTGAACCCGTGTCCACCAGGGTCTGAGCAAGCTTTAGGAAGTCTTTGCTGCTGAGGACGCCAAGAAGGCCAAGGTCTACGCACATTACTCTCAGTAAACGTTCAGCAACTTGTTGTCTCTCCTTTTCTGGAAGTAATCTGTTCTCTGCAAAAGCAGAACAAGACAATTTAATTAGTTTGTTATCTCTACAAGTTAACTGATCTTATAAAACATCCACACATAACAGCAACAGTTGCAATCCATCATATGAAATCAAAAATACAGTAAAAGATCGCTGGGGCACATACAAGAGTAACACAAGGTACCTAGGAATGACATGTATGGCATTTTTGCCTTTTATAAATCTGTAGATAAATCTTGAGAAGTGTGTGTTGTGGATTCACCCCAGATTCTCAAATAAACATGTAGAAAATCAATAAGGACACCAACATTAAAGGTGCAGTAAGTGATTTCTGAGAAATGTTGATATTTGATACAAACCCAAACAAACATAGCCCTCCCTTCTTTGCTCCACCCCCAAACTGCATGAACATGCAATGCAAGAGTGGATGTCTCTATCATAGCTGAAGCTCAAAAAATGAAGTACAAGGACGCCTGCCTTTACATGTACATGAACTTTAATGACATCCCATTCTTAATCCGTAGGGTTTAATATGGCGTTGGCCCACCCTTTGCAGCTATAACAGCTTCAACTTTTCTGGGAAGGCTTTCCACAAGGTTTAGGAGTGTGTTTATGGGAATTTTTGACCATTCTTCTAGAAGCGCATTTGTGAGGTCAGGCACTGATGTTGGACGAGAAGGCCTGGCTCGCAGTCTCCGCTCTAATTCATCCCAAAGGTGTTCTATCGGGTTGAGGTCAGGACTCTGTGCAGGCCAGTCAAGTTCCTCACACCAAACTCGCTCATCCATGTCTTTATGGACCTTGCTTTGTGCACTGGTGCGCAGTCATGTTGGAACAGGAAGGGGCCATCCCCAAACTGTTCCCACAAAGTTGGGAGCATGAAATTGTCCAAAATGTCTTGGTATACTGAAGCATTAAGAGTTCCTTCACTGGAACTAAGGGGCCAAGCCCAACCCCTGAAAAACAACCCCACACCATAATCCCCCCTCCACCAAACTTTACACTTGGCACAATGCAGTCAGGCAAGTACCGTTCTCCTGGCAACCGCCAAACCCAGACTCGTCCATCGGATTGCCAGACAGAGAAGCGCGATTGGTCACTCAAGAGAACACGTCTCCACTGCTCTAGAGTCCAGTGGCGGCGTGCTTTACCCCACTGCATCCCACGCTTTGCATTGCACTTGGTGATGTAAGGCTTGGATGAGCTGCTCGGCCATGGAAACCCATTCCATGAAGCTCTCTACGCACTGTTCTTGAGGTAATCTGAAGGTCGACACGAAGTTTGGAGGTTTGTAGCTATTGACTGAGCTATTGAAAGTTGGCGACTTCTGCGCACTGTGCGCCTCAGCATGTGCTGACCCCGCTCTGTGATTTTACGTGGCCTACCACTTTGTGGCTGAGTTTCTGTTGTTCCCAATTTCTTCCACTTTGTTATAATACCAGTTGACCGTGGAATATTTAGTAGTGAGGAAATTTCACGAATGGACTTATTGCACAGGTGGGAACCTATCACGGTACCACGCTTGATTTCATTGAGCTCCTGAGAGCGACCCATTCTTTCACAAATGTTTGTAGAAGTGTCTGCATGCCTAGGTGTTTGATTTTATACACCTGTGGCCATGGAAGTGATTGGAACACCTGAATTCAATGATTTGTAAGGGTGTCCCAATACTTTTGGCAATATAGTGTATATAGTACTAGTACGAGTACATACAAGCAAGAGTTCATTATTAGACGCCAGCAGCTCCAGACAAACAATGGCACTCAAAACTGTCCTGTTACTTTAGCTAACAATACAACAACAGCATATCTTTGTTCTGTGAAACACAGCCTAACCAATGTTACTCGGGTATGGAACAGAAATAACGCATCCTCAGCATCTTTTTACAGGCCCTCCCGCTTAGGTTGCTCAAGTGCTGGAAAGCTTTTCTAATGTGGGCCCTAAAGCTCTTGCCTGATCATAATCAGTGATATTCCTCTGACCTTTTCTATTTTTTAATGTCTCTTAGCCATTTCTCTTTCTACAGTCTTTTGTCAAATCTCCCTCTTGCTCACTTTCTCTCCTCCACCATCATGAGTGGACACGCCCCCCTACTACTGATTGGCTACCAGTGTGTTGTGGTACTGCATTTCTCAGAAATCACTTACTGCAACTTTAATTTAATTTTGCAGTTAGTATGTGCAACCAGTTAACCACGGATTTTAATTTTACTGGCTCAAGCAAATAAGAATCTGCATTATGATAAATCGAGTGTATTGTGAAATGAGTGCGAATGGATTCTGGTAGTGGTGGTAAGAAATAACTCACGAAAAGACGGTGGTATGTGGTTCCTTTGTTGTGCCGGCTGAGGCGATTTCCACATCTGCTCCTGACCACAGGTGGCCACAGGTGCTTGGGAAGGCTTCGGAGAATCATCTTTAACATGGTTCTCATTATCAGCTAAAAGGGGAATAAAACAGAAAGGAATAAAGAAAACACATTATGTACTCATTCTTGGAAAAAGTGGAGGTATTCAATGAAAACCAACAGAAATATACTGGGCTGAAAACAACTTACAAATGAGAAATGAGAATGATCTATTGATCAAGGTCCACACAGAATTAACAATTTTAATGTTTTCTGAGTTGATTTTGACAGAAAATCTGTGGTATTATAAAACTAACCAAGACACTCAATATATGGTTCCCTCACATTTTGACCAAAGAACTTTCATGACTTTCCCATAGATTTTTGTTCGAAACCAATTAATTTTAAAGAAACTGATTGTGCAAATAACCATCTTAAGCCCGCTAAATATTTTAGTGGTGAACTACTTTTTTTTCCTGCAGAAATTTCAATGACTTTTCTTGGCCTGGAAACACAATCTTCACCTAGGAATGAAAATTTTGTCATTATTTACTCACCCTCATGTCGTTCCAAACTTATTCTTTTCTTTTCTTCTGTTGAACACAAAAGAAGATATTTTGAAAATATGTTTCAGCTGTTTTTGTCCATATTATAAGTCAATTTGTTTTCTCTGAAACCAAAATAAAGGTAGTGTGAAATTGATCCACATGACTTGACTGCTATTTAACTCTTCTGAAGTGACACAATCGCTGTATGATGAAAGATTTTTAAACAGAAATATAAGCCTTTATTCACTCCCAAATCAAATTGTTGATCAATTTAGCATACAAAGACTACATCAAATATGTTGACAGTTTAAATCCCGTCTGGCTAGCGCGCTTCCCATAACGTTTACACTTTCAGTAAAGTCAGTAGGTGGAGAATAGGGGGTCTTTTAGTGGCTGTTCGAATGCATTTGACCGAGCATTTACACAACGAAAGCAGTCCGGTCAAACGCGTTTCCGACTACCTCTGGAAGTGATCAAAAGTAGACAAGCTCAAAACGTTTTAGACCCTGTTTACGCCTGTATTTAGCGTCCTCCACTTCTGATCCGATTGACCAAAACGCATCTTAATACGAGAACTGACATTTGAGGTTGCCATATTTGCTGGTGTATGTGTGTATTTGTGCTGATCAATGTTTTGATTTGTAAATAAAGGCATACATTTCAAAATGTCTGTTTGGCTTGAAAGCTTAAACATTTTGCGTTGACTCATGTCCACAATATGGACAAAAACAGCTGAAACATTCTTTAATATATGATAATATATCTTCTGTGTTCCGCTGAAGAAAATGATACGTAAATAATGAATTTTATTTGGGTGAAATATTACCCAATGTTTTTTGATGACAGTGGGAACCCTGTTAAACAAAAATAGGAATGTTGGGAGTGTGAGATTGAACAAATGAATGACGAGCAATAAAACTATGTGGAATTATGGAATTGCGAAGGCGCAGATTCATGCACGCCTATGAATAAGTGATGAGTAAAGAGGTTAAGATGGTGGAAACAAACTCGCATGGTGGAAACAAATTCAGTATGCAGTGCACACATTATACAGTCTGTAAAAATGTGCCCTTTTTACTGTTACCCAAGTGGTGATGCAAAGAAATAATGTAAACAAAACAGAGTGAGTCCAAATTTAGATGAGCGCACAGCTGAAAATGTTTTCATTTTCTGGGCTCACTCACCAGCATGGGACTGCATGTGCTCCAGGAGGTTGTTGTAGAACTGGAACTGAATTCCACAGGCTCCACACGTGTAGGTTTCTGGAACACAACGTCCAGTTTCTCTCAGAACACAGCAATGTTCTCATAACAGAGCGTAACCGGCTAGCCTCACATCAGAGCACTACATACAGCTAACAAATTTAGGTCAGCATCAGGCATTCAGGAAAAAGGTTTTTACTTAAAGGTTAAGAAACCTACAAGGTTGGAAAGCCATGCAAATGGCACAAAAATGGGCATGAGTGAGGTCAGTCATGATTTACACACATACACACACACAAAAAAAAAAAGAACTACATGGAGCATGAGAAGAGTGATATATCAAGTGAAAATGAAAAAGGTAAAACTGATTTCCACAATACATACTCTGAGGGCTGGGGAGGGAAGTATAGGTCCGGCTGTTTGGAGTATCTGGAAGGAAGACAAATAATTCATGTCATTTTTATGATGAATACACTTCCATGCAAAGTGCAACACTTTGTAGGTAAAGGTTTTAAACCATGGCCCCAAAACGTATTAGGACACTTAGGGCCAGATTTAGTAAACAGGGCAAATTAGCGTGAGAACGCAATTCCAAAAAGTGCCGAAGGGAGTGGAAAGTTCAGCACGTGATTTACTGACGACGCGCAAATTAAAGAACACAGCCGGAAAATTTCCATAATGACCAACACAATCTACCCGTTAGGGTCTGATTTAAGACATGCTTTTTTTGGGCGGTAAATAATGGCACAAACACCAGTAAATTGACGAGTACAAACCTTAGTAAATCACCTTGTGTGATTCATTTAAATACTCTCCTCCCATAAATACTGCGTCTGAAAGGGAAACTTCTACAAATGCATATGCAATAAGGTCAGCCGCATAAATTAATAACCCTGTCCATGCCTTTTCAGTGTTAATTTTTCACTGTGTGTCTTTAGTAAATCCTGACAGTAGTTTAACAGCAAAAGAGTATTTGTGCCGGCAAAAGCTGTTAGTAAATCTGGCCCTTTATTCGGACTTAATCCTATAACGCCTACTGTATGATCTGATAGAATTTCTAAAGCCTATAAATTATCGGAATGATCAAAACATCACTGAAAAACCTATTGGGCACAATCTACCACATGCCTTCTGTTGTTTGATTGACAGTTCATACCTTTTTGGCAAGTAAAAGTATAGTATAACTGTAAAAATGTCCACCTTCAGCTTGTGGTTCACATGTCTTTTTGCTGTGAAATCTTCACTTATTTTTATAAAGTAAATGTGAGAATAACTTATTGTCAGTAATATTTCAATATGACGTAACTTAGGTTCACTTGATTATCAATACATCATTACATTTGTATTTAGAAAAACCATGTTCAATTGTGAGTCTCAAATATGATACATTAGACTTTTGAGGAAGGTTTCATCATTGCATTGCATTGCATTATAAAACATTATAAAACTGCAGAGCTTTGATCATAAAAATAAGCATTTAAATATCATCTTACATTTTGGCAGAAATAGAGTGATGACTGATATTCATATGCATTTCATGTAAGTATTTGCTATACTGTTATAAAGATCTCACTAATTTACAATACAAGCATCAGAATTTCATCTTACTTTTTGGACCTATAAATATCAGCATCTGGACCAAATTTGCTATTTTTGCTCCGTTTGAGACTAAATAAAATCAGGGTGTTTTTTCCTCCTCTGGTTTGAGCTCAATATTCTCACTACAGTCAACTCCATAATTATTGGCACCCTTGGTAAATATGATCAAAGGGGACTTTGAAAATAAATCTGCATTGTTTATCCTTTGGATCTTTCATGCAAAAAATTCACAAAATTCTAACGTTTCATTGAAGTAAAACAACGGAAAGTGGGGGGTGGGGGGGGATCTCATTATGAAATAAATGTTTATCTCTAGTTCACGTTGGCCACAATTATTGCAACCTCCTTTTTCTCCTATAATGCCTGATGAGTTTGAAGATCAGAGACCATTCCTCCATACAGAATCTCTCCAGATCCTTCAGATTCCCAGCTCTTCTCTTCAGTTCACCCCACTCATTTTCTATAGGGTTCAGGTCAGGGATGGTCATGGCAGAAGCTTCATTTTGTGCTCAGTGACACATCTGTGTGTTGATTTTGATGTCCTGATGGAAGATCCAGCCACGGCCCATTATAAGATTTCTAGCAGAGGCCGTCAGGTTTTGATTTTTATCTGTTGGTATTTGCTAGAATCCATTATACCATGTATCTGAAGAAGATGTCCAGGACCTCCAGCAAAAAAATAGGCCCACAACATTAAATATCCAGCGGTATATTTAACCGTGGGCATGGGGTACTTTTTATCCCATCTGATGGGTTTGCTGCCAAAAAGCTCTTTTTATAGTTTCATCTGACCACAGAATCTGGACCCGTCTGAAGCTCCAGTCGTGTCTGACAACTGAATATGCTGGAGTTTGTTTCTGGATGAGCGAGGAGGATTTTTCTTGAAATCTTCCCAAACAACATGTGGTGATGTAGGGGTTGTTTGATCAATTGTTTTTTAGGCTTTCTGACCCCAAGACTCAACTAATCTCTGTGATTCTCCATCTGTGATCTTGGAGAGTCTTTGTCCACTCAAACTCTCCTCCTCGCCGTGCATTAGGACGATATGGACACACGTCCTCTTCCAGGCAGATTCCTAACATCTTTAGTTGATTGGAACTTCTTAATTATTGCCCTGATGGTGGAAATGGGGATTTTCAATGCTTTAGCTATTTTCTTACAGCCACTTTCTATTTTGTGAAGCTCAACAATCTTTTGTTGCGCATCAGAACTATATTCTTTGGCTTTTCTCATTGTGATGAATGATTAAGGGAATTTGGCCTTTGTGTTTCCTCATATTTATACTCCTGTGGAACAGGAAGTCATGGCTGGATAATTTCATGCTCCTAGTCACCCTGGTGTGCTAAAAAAAAAAAAAGAAAAAATGTAAATATGAAAGGAATATACTTGAGATATTTTACTTATAAGAATTTCTGGGGGTGCCAATAATTGTGACCAACATGCACTGGAGAAAGAAAAAAAAATAAAAAATTCATGATGTGAGTTTCCCCCCAATTTCAATTGTTTTACTTCAATGAAAGGTTAGAATTTTCAGATTTTTTTTAATGAAAGATCAAAAGGATAAACAATGCAGATTTATTTTCACAGCTGCCTTTGCTCATATTTACCAAGGGTGCCAATAATTCTGGAGTTGACTGCATATCATACTATATGAGCCATAAAAGCCTGATGCATCAAATATGATAGTAAAAAGATTTTAGATTTTCTCTAAATGTTTAATAAACTCTTGCATTTCAAAACAGGCGAGAATATTAAGCGGGAGTGGCTGTCATTTTTGTGCTAGTTGCAGTGTTTACTGTAGGTCTGAGTGTATATTATTCTCTGGTGTAGTTCACTCGTGTTAAAATTCACAGCTGCGAAGTACTGGAGGCCTTTCCAGCTTTGATCAAACCCATTTTCTTTGACACTCATATTTGAACAGTTGAAGCTCATGTTTTTATAATTTCATCTTCTAGTTTGTAGAGATGTAGCTCCAGTTGAAAATATTAGACAAGTCTGCCAAATGGTGTACGGTCTTCTGATCTTTTAGTCTGATTTTAATGGCACAGCAGTTTGTTTTATGAATCTGCTGCAATGTAATACAGCCCTGGCAAATAAATAGTGGAGCAGCACAAATTATATTGGACAGCACAGCAAACCTATACCAGTGAGCAAATGATGTTACACAATTCACAAGTAAAAAGGTTACCCAGTCATAACAGGGGTCATATACTGAAACATGAGAAAAAGAAAAAGTGTTGAATATTGTGCGCCCTTATTAAGACACGGAGCAGTCCTTGCGGATCGCATTACTTAAAAAACCAACAATTTTCCAGTAAAAAGCATCTATACATACTTAAAATGATTTGAAGATGAAACATGTCATTGTGGAGGGCAGTCTGGAGAGAGACACTGCAGACCTTTGATTGTGACAGTAAAATATCACTCTGAGCAAAGTGCAAACACTTTACGAGATTCAAATATCAAAGGTGACAGATTTCAAAGATTTCAATGTCACTTACCACTAGAGTTCTGGGAATTGTTGACGTCTGCACGACTGGACTGGGCTGACTGGCTAGACATTTTCCCTTCCATTTTAAGGCCATAAGTTCCTTCTGCAATGCAAAAATCAAAGCAATACATATCAGTCAAAGTTGAGAAATAACGAAATGCTCATTTCGTCGTCCTTAGTGCATCACTCAAAATAAAACAGGCACTTTCCATGAATAAAGAACCTTAAAGTAATTTTTCTTTGATTTATGGGAATTGTAAGTTGATCAATAACTTTTTTTTTTTTTTTTGGCAAGCAGAATGTAAATCTCAAAAGATTTCATTATAATATATTAGATGTTTTACCAGTGCTTGATTTATGGAGGGCTCCTACAAATGTGAGATTGATTTTTTTTTCCCCTCCTGTCTGCTGCCTTTCACATTTCAGGATAGTTAAAGGTTTTACAACTCGGTGTTCTTGTGGTGCCATCAGTTAGAAAGAGCTGTCATTTTCCTACAGCTCTAGAGAGATCAAGTCACATGACAGTTACTCCTCAGGTGATTGGCTCAGAGAAACAAATAAAGTTTGATGTCCAGAACGGAGTACCCATGAACAAAGATGTCAGTGCACCAGCCAAGCAAATGCCATTGAGATGAACAGGAATGATGTATAAGACTTTGCACAGATTTCACTCAAAATTTTTAGCCGAAACAATGGTTTTAGAGGGTCGAACTCATAGCCCAAAACAGTGATGTTTAATAAGCGTATCTCCAATGACACGTTTTGACTCGTGCACACAACATGGATAAACTACAACCGTTGAACATGTCAACAGTGCGGACGCTAGTGCTGGATTAACAATATCGATTCCTCGTTTTTAAATCAATACTGGTATGGATTCTTAAAGTCAATATGAAATCAATCGTAACTGATTTCCTCGTAATCTTGAATCAGAATAACTTCCCCTCCCTCTTGCAGCGACATCTATTCTCTTCTCTGATGACGAGGGCGGGGCAACCTGTCACTCACATGAGATCCACCAATAGCAAACCATCCAACCATGAAAAAATAAAGCCGTGCCCTACACTTGTTCTTGTTTGAGAAGCCGTTTCACCTGGATATATGCCACAACAGAGAAGAAAAGACTAGAGCAACTTCAGTTTCATCCCGACTTCATCTTAAATTTTCACTGTAATAATATTATTATTATTATTATTAAGGCCTATGTCTTTTTTAACTCATTCTGAATTATGAACTGAAGCATGATTACACATTATTAATGTCTTTACACTAATAGTCCTGCATGGCTTCAGTCTTCCACGCAAGGACTAAAAATAACACTCACCAAGGGCCAAATGGCAGTAAAAATCGACGTTGGCAAGTATATGAAACAGTGTCAATCGCCAGTTGGCTGGTAACATTTTTATGAATTCTAACAATGCAATGTTGTGAGAACATGAATGTGAACAAACATGAACGACGCTCGGGACAGTTGACGGGCCAGTGCTGCATTGCCACGAGAGTTTAAGCCTTGTCAATTTAAGTATTAAGTACAAGAAGATGCCAAAGGAAACTCAATTTGTGTGCTGTGTGGAAAGTTTAATCATCCGAAGTGCGTGTCAAGAAAGCTGCGTCTCAGACAGCGCATGAATACTAAATTGAGCGCTCTTTCACGTCTTCTTGCACTTGAATAGACAAATTCACAGAAAATGTCGTCAAAAAAAAAATCTTGGTGAAAATCCTAGTAAACATAATTGGCTATGTCTTAAATGAACGTAAACGCATGTGTACAGTATCAGTATATTGGATCCGTGCATCCGCACGGTGACAGCTGCCTAATATTCCTGCTCTTGACTGAATAGCTTTTGTAACTTTAATAAGGATTAATCCATGTTTAATTTATACAGTGACTATGTAGTGTTATTTTACATTTGATTAGCATACTTTTTTCAATTTCTCTACCTGAAAATAGTGAATTTTCACTGGTATCTAAAGCGTTGGTGTCAGAACTGCCTGTTTCTGCTAAAGCAGTTTCATGGCCAATAAAAAATATTTATGGCCGGTAAATTTTCTTCAGTCACTGGCCATTGGCAGGTGTGGAAAAAAGGTTAGCTATAGGCCCTGCTTCCACGTATTCTATAGATTATTTAAATCATCAATGGACACCGCAAGGCTAAACTGCACCTTATCTCTGCATTTGGAAGCAAATTTTGAGAATCAGGGGTTGTTCTCTGTAGTCACACAGAGAAATGCACCGCATCTGCAAAAGTCATTTCACAAACAGCTCATCAAATGATAAAACTCTTATTTTGGGTTGTTTACAAATTAATGTTGTTTTTTTGTTAGTTTTTTTAATTTTGGACAGATTCCTTCAAACACCCGCGCCAAAACTCATTCTGCACAAATCACATAAAAAGACATATTTTGGCTTCAAAAGTGGAGAAAATCACTAAAAGGTGACGACAAAATATTTTTAGTAAGTTCATAAAGTATCAGAAATCAAATTTATACAGTTTTGCTTCTGAAGGAAACATTAGGATATTCAGATGTTTTTTTGGATCGTGTTATTTGATGTTATTTGATTTTTTTCCAACTTCATTTCAATTATCATGAGTCAAGAAATCTTACCATTAAAACGTGCATCCAGTACCTAAATTTCTATTTAAGCTTACAGTTGTGGTCAGAATTATTGGCACCCCTGGTAAATATGATCAAATATGGCTGTAAAAATAAACCTGCATTGTTTATCCTTTTGATCTTTTATTAAAAAAAATTCACAAAAATCTAAACTTTCATTAAAGTAAAAGAATTGAAAGTGGGGGGTAAATCACATTATGAAATAAATGCTTTTCTCCAAAACACATTGGCCACAATTATTGGCACCCTTTTATTAAATACTTTTTGCAACCTCCTTTTGCCAAGATAACAGCTCTGAGTCTTCTTCTATAATGCCTGATGAGTTTGGAGATCAGAGACCATTCCTCCATACAGAATCTCTCCAGATCCTTCAGATTCCCAGCTCTTCTCTTCAGTTCACCCCACTCATTTTCTATAGGGTTCAGGTCAGGGATGGTCATGGCAGAAGCTTCATTTTGTGTTCAGTGACACATTTGTGTGTTGATTTCGTTGTCCTGATGGAAGATCCAGCCACGGCCCATTGTAAGATTTCAATCAGAGGCCGTCAGGTTTTGATTTTTATCTGTTGGTATTTGCTAGAATCCATGATACCATGTATCTGAAGAAGATGTCCAGGACCTCCAGCAAAAAAATAGGCCCACAACATTAAAGATCCAGCGGTATATTTAACCGTGGGCATGGGGTACTTTTTATCCCATCTGATGGGTTTGCTGCCAAAAAGCTCTTTTTATAGTTTCATCTGACCACAGAACCTGGACCCGTCTGAAGCTCCAGAGGATTTTTCTTGAAATCTTCCCAAACAACATGTGGTGATGTAGGGGTTGTTTGATCAATTGTTTTTTAGGCTTTCTGACCCCAAGACTCAACTAATCTCTGTGATTCTCCATCTGTGATCTTGGAGAGTCTTTGTCCACTCAAACTCTCCTCCTCGCCGTGCATTAGGACGATATGGACACACGTCCTCTTCCAGGCAGATTCATAACATCTCGTAATTGATTTTTCACTTTTTGGCTTCCAACGATTATGAAAACAGGATAATCGACATGAAACGATTATTGTGCCGCTGCCATATTCCGTCCCGCGCACCTCTTTCCTTCACATCAGCGCGCTTCCGTTCCTCCCTAAAAGCCCAAACTTGACATCCAAATCAGCCAAATAAGTGAGTGTTGTAAAATGCAGTCTATTGTTGCTAAACTGCGGTACGTGCTTGACATTAAACAGTGTTATTAAAAGCGTATTAAGCCGCAAAAGAGATACTGTTCTGGCCTCAGAGACGGGGCGGATTGCACATAAGCAAAGTATATTGTGGGCTTCCGATGCGCGCCTAAAAGGTCAAATAGCCTACACACAAATATGTCGAAATGGTTATGTCTTAAGTGAATGTAAACACTGAGAAAGAGCGCACGTGTAACAGTATATTGGATCCGTGCAGCTCTTAAAGTGACAGCAGCCTAATAAATCTGCTGCAGTCATTATTGTTAATCAAACAACCAAAGACAAAGATAAAATCACTCTTGAATGAATAAACCCTAGTTTTAATAAGGATTAGTCAATTTTTTAAATGTATACAGCAGTGTTACATTTGATCTCTTTATTCAGTTTCTGTTGTAGGCTATTACTGATCTGAATCCCACTGTTAGTACATCTTCCTGAAAAACCTAAAGCACTGTTTATTTCATTTGTATTTTTGTTCTGTTGTATTTTTTGTCAGTTTTGTTTGTAATTAGTTTCTTTGTTCTTATTTAATGTTTACTTATCTTCTGGAGGACTTTACTTACATTAATTAACCTAGTATTTGTTTGTGCTGAAGTACTGATAATTGTGAAATTTCAGACATTTAAAATTACTCATATCATGTAATAAGACTTGTGATGTAAGAATAATATTGTTAAATAATTGTGATTTCAAAATTTAGCAAAGTAATCGTGATTATGATTTTTGCCATAATCGAGCAGCTGAACTTGGATTAAAAATCAAAATGCTGCAAATGGTTTAAAATTCTGTTTAATTTAATTTCCGGGACAGTCGTCAATTCGCTCGCACCAGTAAAAGACTGTGTACATGCGCTTCCAAGTTTATTGCTTATAAATTCTTGTAAAAACGTTTTGTATAAAACAAGTATGCAGGTATTTTACACCCCAGGTATTTTAGAGTTTTTTTTTTTTTACACCCCTTGGTTTTCAAGCTTAAAATGGTGCCTTACTCATGGAAAGTGACAAACAACAAACTCATTACAACAAATGTGTAACGTATTTGAGATTGATGAGAGTGATTAGTGGTAACTCATTTGATAAATTGCTGATGGGTGATCTAAAAGAATCACAGAAAACTGAAATTCCCATATTAACTCTTTCCCCGCCATTGACAGAATTTTCCGGCTTTCAGTGTTTTCACTGTTATACGGTAGGGGGCGCTGTTACACATCTTCTGAAAGAGTACTGAATCTCCTGATCAAAACACAGGTGAAGAAGAAGCAGAAACATCAGGCCCTATCATACACCCGGTGCAAAGCGACGCAAGTGTTTTTTGCTAGTTTCAGCCCGACGCAGTTATAATTTTTACGTCCAGCGCCACATTGTTTAAATAGCAAATGCACTAGCGCATCTGTTCACCCATGGGTGTGCTGGTCTGAAAACCAGGTGTGTTCAGGAGCATTGTTGGAGCGTTGCTATTCTGAGGAACTGAAAACGACTGCGCCATTGACCAACACAAACCTGCTCTAAAGTCAATAGCGCAGTATTTTTTGTGTTATTTAAAGGGTGTGTTAGTAATATGCGCCTATAGGCGGTGCACAACGTGCAGACCGTTTTTTCCCTCGTTAAACTAGCAAAAGTGGATTCGGACACGCCATGAGTGCACCTGTGCCATGAGTTCATATCGTTAAAATAGGGCTCATCCATCATATGTAATCATATGCACATGCAAAATAACACGACCATCAACATTACCAGCATATAAATCAAAACTGCCTAATGTTACTGAAAGAAATGTCGACCCAGGACGAGCTATAGGACTGTGAAGCTTTGGGGTGTTGATGGACTCCATCTACTCCATCTGTGTTTTGATCATCGTTCTGAATCCTATCTGGATGGAGTCTTTGACAAAAACATGATTTTCTCAGCTTTTTGCTCAAAATGTTGTTTTTTATGAAACTTACCCACATTCAAGTGTTGATAAAAAAAAAAAAAATTCAGGAAGCTAGAATAAAATGGGTGTTTTTGTTTAAAAGCAGAGGGTCTGTCCTTTCTTTTGATATATTGCATGTTCATATATTAATACAATGACTATGCCAATAATAGAGAGTCTGAAATGTTTCCTATGCATAAGATTACTCACCCAGCATGTTTCATTGACAATCAATCACAAGCATTCATCAATTTACCAATAAAAAACATGCTTTACCAAATCAGCAATTCTCATCTCCCTGCAAAACTCGTTCAAATTTCTAAAAGCTCATTTAGAATAATCAGTCATTTTCGAAGCAAACTGAAATTTAATTCTGGTAGCGTCACTACAGTCTCTCTGACCCATTTCTATATTCTCACCATACTTTAAATAGCTTTCAATGTCAAACTCCTCAACGCAGGACTAAGAGATAAATGAGAGGAGAGACGAAGGACGGAGATAATAAGAAAGACTTTGCAGTGAACACCTCAGCTGAGCGCAATAACGATTTGAGATCCTGTGAGGTTTATTGCAGACAGATTGGGTAGTTTTACAGCAGAAATTATGATCTCGGTATATTACATTTCCTAGTATTTTCGTGAACAAGCTTCCACAATCTCCATATTTAATGATTAGAGCTTCCTGCGTCTAATCTATAACGTCTACACAGCTCTATTCATCCATTTACTGCCATAAACAACAACACAAACACTGGCGATGAAGTGAGGACTTACTCATCGGAGCGTGAAGAGCCACATGCTCCTGATAGGGGTTGAAGTATTTGTACTGTTTCCCACAATACTCGCACGTGTAACTTCCTGTTTCTTCAGAACACAAAATACAGTGATTAGTCAACATGCATTAATTAGCCAAAGACGCATTACCACAAACGTAATGCTTCTGAGATCCATTTATTCCACTCAAACCATGATCATCTGTCATCATTTACTCACCCTCATGTCAATCCAAACATGCATGACTTACTTTCTGCAGAAGAATGTGTTTGTCCATACTATGAAAGTCAATAGGGTCCAAATCTACATTGGAACCCATTGGAGAAAAAACAAAATCTTATTCAAATAACAAATAGAAATGTATTGAAATTTGCAATGACATGAGGGTGAGAATATAATGACAGAAATATAATTTTTTCAGTGCACCGTTCCTTTAAGCCAGTGGTTCTCAACCAAGTGGACCTCAAGATAACTTAATGATTTAAAAAAAAGCATAAAAAAAAGCTTTAAAACTAGCATATCGATCTACTATTTAAGCTGGTTCTAACAGTATCTCCTTCATGCTAGCATTTTAACAATATGCTAATCAATGCAAGCGATGTGCTAATCATGCTAGTAACATGTTAATTCATGTTAACAACATGCTAATCATGCTAGTAAAATGATAACTCATGCTTGTAACATGCTAATTCATGCTAGCAAAATGCTAATTTATGATAGCAAATGCTAATTAATGCTAGCAACATGCTAATCAATGCTAGCAATGTGCACAATCATGCTAGTAAAATGTTAACATGGTAATAATGCTAGTAAAATGCTAATTCATGTTTGTAACATGCTAATTCATGTTAGCAAAATGCTATTTCATGATAGCAACATGCTAATCAATGCTAGCGATGTGCTAATCATGCTAGTAACATGTTAATTCATGTTAACAACATGTTAATTCATGCTAACAAAATGGTAATTCATGATAGCAAAATGCTAATTCATGCTAGCAATGTGCTAATCATGCTAGCAGCATGCTATCAAAGTATTAAATAATGCTAACATGTTAAAAATGCTAGCAATGTACTAAATCATGCTAACAACATGATTTAGCACATTGCGATCATGTTTAAACATGGTAGCAAGAGGTTTAAACATGTTAACGTGTTAAATCATGCTAGCAAAATGCCAATCATGCTAACAACCTCTAATCATGTTAGTAACATGTTAATCGTGTTAACAGCATGTGGAAACATGTTAGCAAACATATTAATACACGCTAGTAAAATGCTAACAACATGTTAATAATGTTATCAGCATGGTAAAATGTGTTAGTGTTAATAATGCTAGCAACATAATAATGCTAACAACATGTTAACAACATGCTAAAACGTTATCAATGTGCTAATCATGCCAACTACATGCTATCAAAGTGTTAAATCATAACATGGTAAAACATAACAATGTGTTAAATCATGCTAACATGTTAAAATGTGTTAAATTGTGTTAACAAATATGTTAAAACATGCTAGCAATGTGCTAAATCATATTAACAAACATGTTAAAACATGCTAGTTACATGCTAACATTTTACTAATGTTAACACCATGTTAAAATGTGCTAACAATGTGTTAAAACATGCTAGCAAAACATGTTAATCATGTTAACAAAATGGTAAAACATGCTAATAATGTGTTAAAGCATGTTAACAAAATGCTAAAACATGTTAATGTGCTAAACATGTTAGCTACATGCTATCAAAGTGTTAAATCATGTTAACATGATAAAAAATGCTAGCAATGTGGTAAATCATGTTAGCAAACATGTTTAAACATGCTAGTAATGTGCTACTGTAAATCATGTTTGAACATGTTAACGTGTTAAATTATGCTAACAAAATGGTAAAACATGTTAATAATGTGTTCAATCATGTTAACATGTTAGCAAAGTGTTGACACGTTAGTAACATGCAAACAACATGTTAATAATGTTAGCAACATGTAAAAATTTGCTAACAATGTTAAAACATACTAACAATATTCTAATAATGTGTTAAATCATGCTAACAACATGCTAATTCATGCTAACAATGTGCAATTCATGCTTGCTAAATGCTAAACCATGTTAAACAACCTGCTAATCATGTTAACAACATGCTCAAACATGTTAGCAACGTGTTAAACATGCTAGTAACATGTTAATTGTGTGCTAGCACAATGCTAACAACATGGTAAACATGCTAGTAACATGTTAAATGTGTTAATGTGTTAAAACATTTTAGAAACATGTTAATCGTGCTAGCATAATGTTAACAACATGGTAAAACATGCTAGTAACATTTTAAATAATGCTAACAATATGCTAATCATGCTAGCAACATGCTAAAACATGTAATCAATGTGTTAAATTTTGGTAGCAACATGTTAAAACATGCTAATAAAGTACAACATTTTTCAAGAATCCTTATCCATAATCGCATACAACCAGAAAAGTCATGTAAATTCATTGGTTAAAAAGATTGGGAACCTTGAAAAGCATTCAGATCATAAAACTTCTGCAATCCTGGGATTTAATTTACAGAAAGTAGCCGTGTCGGGACTCCAAATATTGTTGTGGACGATGTGGGACCTTGGAGTCAAAAAGGTTGAGAGCCACTGCTTTAAGCTGAAAATTCACAACCATAATCTTACATTCATTTTCTTGATCGCAGCATATTTTAATCACTTCAGAAGCAAATCAATCGTATAAATCACAATTATAACATCCAGGTTTTAAATATAACCCAGTTCCCTGAATGTAGAACTGATGCAGTGGAAGCTCCGCCCAGGAGCAATGACTTCTGTCAACCTGAATAGAACCACAGTCATTTATTGGCTGACTGTGCTTAAGCTCCGCCCTTATGTGCATATAACCGAAGGATCAGTGTCATGTAAATCAGATTTTCAGCTGAAGGAGCTACTCGAATCATTCAGCAGCATCTCATAACTTCTTTCAGGCATCTGGGGTTACACTCATAAACCAGACATTCCCTTTCAGATCAGTCACTTCAACGCAGCGTCAGCAGCTTATCCATTAAAGTCATGAAATCAAAAATTGACAATTCTTATTTTTTTTATGGAATATTGCAGTATTTATCATAAATGATTTATCCGTGCACATCATTATTTTTTTCATGTGCCCTCATAATCTTGAATCAGAATAACTTCCCCTCTCTTGTAGTGACATCTCTCCTCTTCTCTGATGACGAGGGCGGGGCAACCTGTCACTCACATGAGATCCACCAATAGCACACCATAACCATCCAATCAATTCCCCACAGACAAAATCAAGCCCCGCCCTACATTAGTTCCTGTTGCAGCTGTTTCACTTGGATATACGTCATAATAGGGAGGAAAAGACTATCGTAACTTCTGTTTCATGCTGACTTTAAGGTAACATTGCATAGAGGTCTGCACAGGACCAAATTACAAAATTATTAATATGTGCAAAAACCATGGTGGAGCGGTTGTCATGCTGACGGCACAGCCCTGGTTATATGCACACTGGGGCTTAAGCGGTATATGAAAATTAATTTGCATGATTCTACACTGTAAAAAAATCCATCAAACAAACTCCAATTTAAAGGTTGATTGAACTATCAAAGAAGTTGACATTACATAAAATATTAACTAAAGTCAATCTTTTGGCAAGTCTAAAATATTAAAAAGCAAGTACATACAATGTCAAGTTTGGTGGTGAGGGTCGAACTAACAGCATGCTCAGTTTGATCACTGTTGATACACTTGAATTATTTGTATTTTTGGTCAAAGCTTGGGAAGTAATGATGACAAATATTTGTTATTCAGAAACAATAAATTTAGTTTTTTTTTATTATATTTCATTACACAATTTGTATTACACTATCATGTAATATCAATGCTCATATTAACTTCAAATGCAAGCTGATTAAATGTGGATTTGCAAGTAAAAAAAAAAAAAAAAATCCATAAATTGAGTAAACTTTGAAGCTGCCTGCCTCAGGTTTCTGATTTTTTGCAGTGTATTTGGTCATGAGAAGTCGTCACTCCCGGGATGAGTTCCCAAAATGTCAGCTACTCATGCAGCATCAAAATGACCAACATGAAAGGGAACCACGAGTAACAGAGATTTTAAGCACTCTTACTTGGTCCCATTTTCTGGTAGGATTCAGTCTCCTCTTTTAGGTCTTCCACAGGTATCACATGGTCATATGGATCTGAACAAAACAACAAAAAGAGGATGAAAATTAGTGAAGGTAAGACTTCTCACCTTATAGCAGACTCATACGTGCGGTTAAGCCCAATGAGGGTCTTAATAACAATTTCATGCCAACATAAAAACTACAGTATTTACAGAAAACAAGTGCAGGGGAAGATGAGACTTATGAAGAGGACAATGCATCAATAGCGTCGCAAACACCATCTTAGAAAATCCATCTTTCATAAAAATGTCACTGGTTTTATTGCCAGTGGAGTTACAACCCTTGCTTCATTAGTGAAAGAAAATAATAAAAGACAAAGAATTTATGATCAGTAATTCATGTCAAGATATACATATTTACCATCGGCTTTTATGGGGAAAATGTTTTGTTGGATAAAGATCAACAAAGTTTGTTACAATTAAGTGCTATTGACAATTAAAAAAAAAAAAAAAAAGAGCTTGCTTCATATTTTCCTCTTAAAATTGAGACTTTTTTCCACAAATATTGTCCAAAGTATGACCTGAACTTGGTCAATCAACCCTCTACACACACCTTGGCAATAGAATCGCCATTGGCTAGTACATTTTTTTGTTTCCTCGCCAGACTGATATACTATTATGATTCCACCAAAACAGCTTATCCTCGTAAAATGGCACAGCTTTTTAAACATCTGAACGTACACTCTTTACATCAGTCAATCAAGCATTATATTATGATAATCAAGCACCATTTAATGATAGAACTTTAGTAATTAGAACTAAAACTTGGTAACCATGTATGAATGCATATTTGTCATTTTAACTGAACTTAGGACTTTGTGGTGGTGCTTAAGATATTGTTGATCATTCAGTGTTTCTGTAAAAAAAAAATAGATAATAGTAATTATTATTAAAAGATAATAATGTGTAATAATTACTACTAATTCTACTACTAATAACAATATACAATTCACTAATGATTGATGAGATGCTGGGTTCATGAATATTAATCGTGTAATTTGTGTTCGCTCAAACTGATTTGTTGAAATCAGAACGGGGACGGTAATAGATAGTAGTAGTAGCGCATTAGTCCCGCCCACTACCGGAGAAACCACATATCTTCTGCTTGCTCTTAAAAGCTGAATAATTCCAAATTAACTCTGTTGTTTTGACAGGAAAATACAACAAAGAATATAGTTTACATGTAGCGTGTCAATTCTGCGTGGTATGTAAGTCTCTCGCTCTCTCTCTCTCTTTGCGCGTGTGTGTGTGTGTGTGTGTGTGTGAGAAACACAGAGCTCTCAGCAGAGTGACAGCGAGTCATGCACCATCGCACTAGAGTTTACGGTACGTCAAATACAGGCACACTGCACATCCATAGAGCTGAATCGAAATAGTACAGATCGCTTGATGGAGAGCGAAACTCTGTTTCTCTGAGTGTTCAGCGAGTGAAGATATATCTTTGCTAAACTCATACTTAGCCTCTAACACACACTGGCGAGTAAAATCTAAGAATTTATTAGCCAATGGCTAATGATAGACATTATTTAGTCGCCCAGAGAGAAGATTTAGTCGCATATGCGAGTGATTTACTCGCATTGTAGAGGGTTGTCAAAGGTCAGTACTCAACCTTCAGAAAATGTTTGACTGCATGTCAACCAAAATGTGTTAGAGATGAAACTAAATATATTTTGAGCTGTTTTATTGTTTCTGCATTTTATATGAGGTTTGCAATTTTTAAAATACGCTATGAATCCTCAAATTGTCGTCAATGTCAGCAATTTTGGGACATATCTAAATACAGTAGCACTCAATATCCAACCAAACATTGGTTCCTAGTTATAAATGTATATTGTCCATAAATTAAAGCATTGATGATAAATTAATTTTTTTTTTTTTTTTTTTTATTGGGGGGGGTGGGTGAAGGAAAGCAGTAACACAGGGTAATGTTTAGGACAGGGGTCGGGAACCTATGGCTCGCGAGCCAAACCTGGCTCTTTGACAAAAATCATGTGGCTCTCCAGGTCTCTCACCCTTTACCAACAAATGATCCATAAAAAAATTAGACACATCAATGGAGATCCGCTCTCTACAGAAAGGCAGCCAATTACAATTCCCTTGTTGTACAGCCTACCGAAGTTAATGAAAAGTTTATGATAATAATAATAATAATAATAATAATAATAATAATAATAATAATAATATTCCAGTTGTACCGGCCGCGCGTGTTCAGTGCTGTTCGCACGTGTCACGTGTCGCGTGTCACGAGTCGCGACAGCAACCACTCACGTTTCTGTGGTAACAGCTCCTGCACGGGGATTCAAGCAGCTGCAGCTTGTTTAAGGTACTGGCGAAACCATTTTTAGAACAGCAGCAAAAATGTAAAAGTAGGCTATCTAAACTTTAATATCCTTTTATTGAAACTGGTGCTTTGCTGTGCAAAGAGACATTTCCAAACATTTCACCCGCTGGTAGGTTACTTTCGCCGCAGAGACTGTCCTATAAATGTGTCGCATTTATGATAATCCGCGCAGATAAAGTTATTAATAACGAAACATGAATAAATGAGAAAGAAAAGAGCAGGATGTACTTTATATTGAATTATATTAAATATTTATATTAAAAGTGCGATAAGTCACGAAAGAGAACTGAATTCTACTGACAGGATGCTGTGCGCGCGCTCCGAGCGCTACACGGACAAGCACTGTAGCCTTTGTCTTCGGTTGCGCGCCTAAACGGCCAAATAAACACAGAAATATATCAAAATGCCAAGTCGAGTATTCACATAAACACAGTAGATGTAAGCACTGCGTTTTCTCTCTCTCTCTCTCTCGCTCTCTCTCACACACACACACAAGAAGAGGATTTATGCTCATCAGTTGGTAACTCAACCTCACAGTGAAAGCCCTGCACAATTAATTCCATATTGCAACTTATTTATTGTTTGCTGCATATTTGTTTGTTTTTAGTTGTCTATGGACCTAATAATTACTACTGTTGAAATTTTATTGAAAAAAAAAAAAAAAAAACAACACTTTTTTTTAACAATAATATATTTGTTTACTGTGGCTCTTATGGAAAAATGCATTAACCAAAAATGAAAAAAATGGCTCTTTGGTCAAAAAAGGTTCCCGACCCCTGATTCAGGGTTTCCAGCGCATAGGATCAGTATTCTCCCCTAAAATTGATAGGGCAGACCAAACCGTAAATCGTAGAGACTTTAAACTTTGAGGGATGGTAGTACTCACACCGTCTACAACGTCACCAATGCTCGCCCCAATCGGCCTGATGTTGGCGCTACAGCGATCAATAGTACTTAACGGTTCATAACTCCTAAACCGTTCATCACAGGCTTATCTTACGATGTCTTATAACGTTGCTATATTTGGCTCAAGATGAATAAAACGCATGTCTTGGATTTGATCGGCGAAAAGCCTATAATTCCTAAATGACAACTTTGCGTCATTAGGTGAGCACATGCGCCACATGATTCTAAAGCATGCAAACTTTTATGGAGATCGGGCCATAGGTGGGGCTATAAGTATTAAAAAGCTCTAAAAACCATATATTTCTTATGGTAAATGTTCTGCATTGGCTGTAAATGGTCTTTTCCATCTATGATTGAGATGGTTACTTTGCTAAGTAAAACGTAATAACTTTTTACGCATGTGCTTAAAGGCCTTAAAGTGCTTGAACCCTTTAATTGCTGCTTGCAGCTGTATTTCATCTTTTACATCTAATATTTTATTTAATAGTTAATCAACAAAAAACATAGGATTTGTGATTATCATATTTGTGGAAAGTACTTTGAAAGACTATTAAGGGTCATTCTGTGTCAACTCAACCAGGGGTCCCCGGCTCAAATTTTTGATTTAGTTAATATCTTTTCTGTACAAAGACAAACATAAATAGTGATGAAAGCCAAAATATGAAATGTCACAGATGTATATTTACTGAGTAATTCACTGTTTTGTAGAGGAGGGTCAAAATTACAATTTTCAGTTGAGATTTGGAGCCAAAGGGAAAAAGCACTTGTGTTTTTTTGCCTCAAGTTTGCATGCCTGTAACTCAAGAAGTATTAAAGATATCTTAATATCCTTTTATATTCTGGTTCTTAACAAGCTTGTCTTTTGGTATCTTCATATTAAAGGCCCTATATGGTTCAATATCAGAGATATGGAGATCTTAATGCGGCTCCATGAGTAAATCTGTAAATTGTAAAATGCAACAAAGATTGCTAAAGTCAACAGATTTAACTAATAGACCTACCAATCTCTCTGTAAAAATTAAATAATGATGCTGCCATCTTTCTAAAGTCATTTTTACACCCCTCTCTAATTTGGCTCCAAATCTCAGGTGGAAATTGTCATTTTGAACCCATTTTAATTAAATATATATCTGTGACATTTAATATTTTGGCTTTCATCACTATTTATGTTTGTCTTTTTACAGAATTTTTTTTTAACAAAATCAAAAATTTGAGCCAGGGAAGTTTCCGAAATTTGGTTGATTTGACACGGAATGACAAGCGATTTAAATGAAGACTTCCGACTGATTATCTCGATTTCAGATTATTAAAGCGTCTGAACTGACAGGTTTAGGGTTGAATGTCAAAGTGTCTAGTCTTGTTCTGGTCTATTTGGTCTTGACTACAACTGTGGCCTTAACTGTTTTTAACAGATATTTCTCAATAGGTTTTACAATGTACATGTAAAACCCGAACTGTGTTTCAAACAGCTGTGACAGCACCCATGTGCTTACTGACATACAGTAAACCAAGAACTCAAACACAGTTTGGATACATTACAAATGAAAAGAGGGAATGCCAGCTCACCATCAACAGCATGGAGGTCTCGGTGCTCCTGAAAACAGCTGTAGTACTTGTATTTTTTCCCACAGACATCACATGTATAACGGAAAGAACCTGGATTAGAAAACAAAGACTTCTATGAATAGAAACTTTAGATATCATTATGTGACAAGACTCTCTTTTTCACAAAGTTTTATCCACTTTATTTAGAAAATTCCAAGACAATTACCCCAAAAAAATCCCACGAATAAGAAAATGTGCAACTCACTATTGATTCCCAGAGATGCTCCTTCTCCTGAAGCTGTACCCTCGGCCTCTAAATAGCAAGAAACCACACAAATACAGACAGATATATGAACTGGTTACGTGATATGTAATTTTATGATTTTGGTTGCGATTCAGACTTTAGTTTGTTAATGATTCCTTAACATCTCAGTACTTTTAAAGAAGCATTCACCACACAATAACTGCTCCAACAACACTTCCATTCAAAAGTTTATTTTGAAAAGATTTTTCATTTTCTTGAAAGAAATTCATGCTTCTGTTAATAGGATAGTTCACTCATCATTTACTAACGCTCATGTCATCCCTAATGTATATGACTTTCTATCTTCAGATAAACACAAACAAAGACTTTTAGGAAATTAAATAATCTCTAATGCAATTGAATGGCTGCCGCTCAGATGACGCTTGAAAAACTACACACAGTGATCGTGACTGTAATCCATACAACCCCAGTGGATGAATCAATGTCATCTGACGCCAAACTATAGGTGTGTGGAAGAAAAATACTAAAAAATAAGTATATACACTCACCTAAAGGATTAATAGGAACACCTGTTCAATTTCTCATTAATGCAATTATCTAATCAACCAATCACATGGCAGTTGCTTCAATGCATTTAGGGGTGTGGTCCTGGTCAAGACAATCTCCTGAACTCCAAACTGAATGTCAGAATGGGAAAGAAAGGTGATTTAAGCAATTTTGAGCGTGGCATGGTTGTTGGTGCCAGACGGGCCGGTCTGAGTATTTCACAATCTGCTCAGTTACTGGGATTTTCACGCACAACCATTTCTAGAGTTTACAAAGAACGGTGTGAAAAGGGAAAAACATCCAGTATGCGGCAGTCCTGTGGGCGAAAATGCCTTGTTGATGCTAGAGGTCAGAGGAGAATGGGCCGACTGATTCAAGCTGATAGAAGAGCAACTTTGACTGAAATAACCACTCGTTACAACCGAGGTATGCAGCAAAGCATTTGTGAAGCCACAACACGCACAACCTTGAGGCGGATGGCCTACAACAGCAGAAGACCCCACCGGGTACCACTCATCTCCACTACAAATAGGAAAAAGAGGCTACAATTTGCACGAGCTCACCAAAATTGGACAGTTGAAGACTGGAAAAATGTTGCCTGGTCTGATTTCTAGTCTCAATTTCTGTTGAGACATTCAGATGGTAGAGTCAGAATTTGGCGTAAACAGAATGAGAACATGGATCCATCATGCCTTGTTACCACTGTGCAGGCTGGTGGTGGTGGTGTAATGGTGTGGGGGATGTTTTCTTGGCACACTTTAGGCCCCTTAGTGCCAATTGGGCATCGTTTAAATGCCACGGCCTACCTGAGCATTGTTTCTGACCATGTCCATCCCTTTATGACCACCATGTACCCATCCTCTGATGGCTACTTCCAGCAGGATAATGCACCATGTCACAAAGCTCCAATCATTTCAAATTGGTTTCTTGAACATGACAATGAGTTCACTGTACTAAAATGGCCCCCACAGTCACCAGATCTCAACCCAATAGAGCATCTTTGGGATGTGGTGGAACGGGAGCTTCGTGCCCTGGATGTGCATCCCACAAATCTCCATCAACTGCAAGATGCTATCCTATCAATATGGGCCAACATTTCTAAAGAATGCTTTCAGCACCTTGTTGAATCAATGCCACGTAGAATTAAGGCAGTTCTGAAGGCGGAAGGGGGTCAAACACAGTATTAGTATGGTGTTCCTAATAATCCTTTAGGTGAGTGTATATACACATTAACCGGCTCAAAAGAGTCATGTGTTTGTGAATCAGATGATTGGTGTTGTGTGCAACCAGCTAAGACAATATGATAGAAAGACGTACTGTCTGTTTATTGTCTTCGTATTATTTCAAAGTCACAACTCTGCTCCGAGTACGAATCAGTTCATGAACTTACAACTATCCTAAATCAAATTGAGTAGGTGAAGAATAGGACGGCACCTGTGTGAGCTCGGACATGCGTCTGAAAGCAGTTGTAGTATTTGTACTTTTTGCCACATACTCCACAGATGTAAGAGCCTGTAAGAGAGAGAAGAGAGGAAATATCAGATAAATGTGTTTCAAGTGTTAGTAAAGGTGCGTTGTGTAATTACACCTTCAGGCAGTCACACGGCTTACAGTTTAACACTTTAGCACAAGTTGGGAAGCTACAAGCAGGCGTTCCTTGAAAAGAGAAATGAAAAAGATACAGATACTCGCTATATAAAATCACAGTAACTAGCAGTCAATCAATATGTATATCGCCATGGTTTGGCGATATTTGGCATTTTTTAATGATCATATTAGCCGCTAAGTTTTCCTGTTCTGTAAGCGCCTTATTTTGACGGCGCTGAAAACATGTTAATATCTCAGAAAATGTAGTGCTTCATGACCCTTTAACTCTTTCCCCGCCATTGACGGAATTTTTTGGCTTTCCGTGTTTTCACTGTTATACGGTAGGGGGCGCTGTTACACATCTCCTGAAAGAGTGCAGAATCTCCTGATCAAAACACAGGTGAAGAAGCAGCAGAAACAAGTGATATCATACAGTTGCAAGAAAAAGTATGTGAACCGCTTGCAGAATCTGTGAAAATGTGAATAATTTTAACAAAATAAGAGGGATCATACAAAATGCATGTTATTTTTTATTTAGTGCTGTCCTGAATAAAATATTTTACATAAGAAATGTTTACATATAGTCCACAAGACAAAACCATTGATTCTTAAAACTGTGTGTCGTTCCCTGATGATCCACGGCTGTGTGTGTGTGTTGTGATGGTTGTTCTTGAGTCCCTTGTTTGTCCTGAGCAGTTAAACTGACCAACGTTCTTCAGAAAAGTCCTCCAGGTCCTGCACATTCTTCAGTTTTCCAGCATCTTTTGCATATTTGAAACCTCAAATGATTTTGAGATCTGATGACGATTGAGGGACTCAAACACAACTATTAAAAAAGGGTTTAAACATTCATTGATGCTCTAGAAGTAAACACGACGCATTAAGAGTCGAGGGTGAAAACTTTTGAACAGGATGTCCAAATCTTTATTATTTTGTTAATTTTTTTTTTTTTTTTTTTCATTTAGTACTGCCCTTCGGAAGCAATAGAAGATACTTAGATGTTTTCTTGAAGACAAAGTACAATTTACCTTGATCTTCAAATTCAAAATGTTTTCACCCCCAGCTCTTAATGCGTCGTGTTTCCTTCTGGAGCATCAGTGAATGTTTGAACCTTTTTTAATAGTTGTGTTTGAGTCCCTCAATCGTCCTCAGTGTGAAAAGATGGATCTCAAAATCATACAGTCACTGCTGGAAAAGGGTTCAAATATGCAAAAGATGCTGGAAAACTGAAGAATTTGCAGGACCTGGAGGACTTTTCTGAAGAACGTTGGTCAGTTTAACTGCTCAGGACAAACAAGAGACTCATGAACAACATCACAAAACACACACACAGCCGTGGATCATCAGTGGATCACAGTATTAAGAATCAAAGGTCATTGAACGGGGTCATTTTAATAAATTCTATTTTTTTTCTTGTGGACTATATGTAAACATCTTTTATGTAAAATATCTTATTCAGGACAGCACTAAATAAGAAATAACATGCATTTTGTATGATCCCTCTTATTTTTTTTTAATTATTCACATTTTCACAGATTCCGCAAGCGGTTCACATACTTTTTCTTGCAACTGTATGTAAACATATGCATATGTAAAATAACGCGATCATCAACATTAATCAGCATATAAATCAAAACTGTCTAATGTTACTGAATGAAATGTCGCCCCAGGACGAGCTATAGGACTGTGAAGCTTAGATGGAGTAGATGGAGTCCATCAACACCCCAGTGTTTTGATCATCGCTCTGAATCCCATCAGGATGGAGTCTTTGACCAAAACACGATTTTCTCAATTTTTTGCTTAAAATGTTGTTGTTTTAATAGAACTTACCCACATTCAAGTGTTGATCAAAATAAAGAATGCATGAAGCTAGAACAAAACAGCTTTTTTTGTTTAAGAAACTTTTGTGAAATTGATCAAAAATGCTGGCGGTGGCTGGCAACTTTTTTCAAAAACGCTGGCTGGGAAAGAGTTAAAAAAAAGTCCACTCAGGACAAACATAAAACAGAATATAAAGTAATAAAGAAGGTGGAGACTTCAAGTTGGCATCACCTATTCACTGATAAAGTCATTTTTCACACCTATATTACTGGTCAAAACGTTATAATAATTAAGATTTTTTTTAAGGTTTTTGAAAGAAGTCTCGGTAACACTTCACTTAAAGCCTTTATATATATATAATGCATTATAAAAGTATTTTAATGCATTAATTATGCCTTGTAATGCATCTTATAATGCATTGTATGCTCTCATGAATAATTGTAACCACAGTTATAATACATTATAATACACCTTTGGAAAGTATAATGCATTAAAATGTGACAAACAACCAATTTCAGATGCAACAAGGAATCTGTGAATATTATAATGCAACTTTGGTTACAATTAATTATGAAAAGATATAATGCATTATGATGTACATTATGAATACCTTTATAATGCATTATAGATAAAGGCTTTAAGTAAAGTGTTACCGAAGTCTCTTTTGGTCACCAAGGCTGTATGTATTGAAAAAAATGCAGTAAAAGTAATCATATTGTGAAATATTATTACAACTTAATTCCAAACTTTTGACTGGTAGTGTGTGTATTTATGAGGGATACACATGGGACCCATTTGTAGAATGTCTCATGACTAAAAACTATTTCATACCCTGTGTTTGCGAGTTGCGAGAGCTCCCCAAAACCACACAGATCTCAGCGGGTATGTTGCCGTCACTCGCTTTGCCGTTACTAGCCACAGACTCGGCGGTGGAAGCCACCTCTGTCTTTACGGTGACTGAGGGGAGCTTCGGGGAAGTTGTCGGCACCGCTTGCGTGGCTCCTGCCTCTGTGGGGACCACAGCTGTGTCCTTCGGCTCCTGGCTGGGGTTAGGAACCTCCTGACAACTCATGACTCCAGGACTGCTCAACAAGAGCAAAGGAAACTAGAAAAGACAAAAACAGGAGGCGGCATTTTAAAAAGGGACCTTTTCCATGTCTTGATTTAGTTTTTGGGCTCCACTAGAATAGGTTTTCATGCTTGAATGTATTAAAAAAAAAAAAAAAAAAAAACACACCCCAATTTTCTCCATATTCTCCATTGTTGCAGTTCATCTCTTCCCAGTCTGTCAGTAACGCTCTGTTTAGTTCCTGTCTCTATGAAGCCCCTCCTTCTGAAAAGCACAATGTGCTCTGATTGGTCGAGCCTCGAGCGTGTTTGGGAAATGTCCCGCCCCTTACCGTAACCCAGTGTTTCCCAACCACTGTGTCTGTCAGGTGTGCCGTGGAAAATGATCAAATTCCAAAAAATAAGTAAAAAATAAATGCTACAAATAAGAACATATCATCACGCTGTCGGGCCGAAACCTTGTTCTATAAAATTAATGCTATTTGTCATCCTTTATGTCTGTAAGTGGGTTTTACAAATATTTAACCAATATAAAGCATTTAAAAGAGGTTGTGACTAAACCATTGGCTCCTCAAACTGTCAGTCAAACCTCATAACTCCACCCGCCTCCATTTAGAATGAGCCACGCACAGTTTGGAGATCTCTGGCTTGTTTGCAATGCAAGAGTAAATAAAGCACTGATGTTTGAGTAAGTACAGCGTTTTTTTTTACTCAAGAAACACTATGTCCATAAAGGCTAATGTTTTTTGTATTTAAAGAGTGGAGAATAGCCTTAGTCTGGTATTTGCCGTCAAGTTGAAGCAAATGTACTGTTTTAAATACACTATATTGCCAAAAGTTTTGGGACGCCTGCCTTTACATGCACATGAACTTTAATGACATCCCATTCTTAATCCGTAGGGTTTAAAGGGGTCATGAATTGAGAAATCACCTTTCCCTTGAGCTTTTGATATATAAAAGGTCATAGTAATATAAGAATATCCTGTAAGTTTTAGAGCTGAAAACTTCCTTGTTAGTCAAATGAAAGCTTTTATTGACAGCAGGCCCAGCAAACGATCGATCTGGGAATGTGCCTCCCTGTGACGTCAGAGTTCAGTGAAAGAAGACGACGAATGCCTGATTCTGTAGCCCCGCCCACCGATTTGTGCATGGCATGTTATAGATAAATAACACAGGCCTACGTGGAGCTAAACTGGATCGAACTTCCAAGCAATAAACATGCTGCATAAACTTCAATCGGATTCCAATATTATGAATGCATGGATGGACTTTATTTTGAATGAATATCCAGCTCACGTGGGGAAGACATTGCACGTTTGTTCCTTCATTTCACTGGATTCGTTTGTAAACAAGAGACTGGATTTGCAGACAGGATGAGATTACATGAATGAATGAAGCAACACACTTATGGGAGTAAAAAATGTTTTTTATATGTGATAGTATTGCATTGTTACAGATCGTTTGATATCTACTGATTATGTGTACATGTCTAACTGAACATAACTTAGCACGCTGTCACAGGCTGGAGAATCCTTTATTTGAGGTGTTGTTGGTTCATTGCGCTGCGATTCGTGATCAGACTCGGGCATGTATGGGCCAGGGCTCGCAAAGCCCAACGTCCCGGGGCTGTGTTTTCCAGACGGGCTACCAAAACATATCACCGGCCTGCCGACGGGATATCTTAAATAGTGAAATAACATTCCTTTCTTGATGTGCGTTGTTTACTCTCTTGACTTGATATTTGAAGGAAAAATACAAATCGCGGAAGTTGATTTGTCTGACTCTGCAGTGAGCTTGTGCGTGCGCGTCTGTGTGTGTTTGTGTGTGTGTGTGTGTGTGTGTGTGTGTGTGTGTGTGTGTGTGTGTGTGTGTGTGTGTGTGTGTTAGTGATGCACGGTTCGCGGTTATATCCACCGATCGGGCGGGCCAAGTAATAAAAAAAATAACATTCCAATCAATCGCGGGTGGATGAGAGAGAAATCATTGTGTTTGTTTGATAAAGACATTTTGCGAGCCCTGTGGGCAAATCATTCCGGTTGCCGTTTTCCCACACGCTTTCAAAACAATTCCTCACGTGTACTCATGGGGGAGCCGAAGCTCATTGTAATATGCAAAGCTTATCCAATCATAGCAGTGGGCGTTTACTTCCAAGTCTTCAGTGCGGCACGCCCATAAAGGCGAGCTAGGCTCAAAACCAGGGTAGAAATTGGCCTACTTACTCATTATGTTTTTGAATGTAAAAACCACGCGAACGTCATAAGTTGACCTCAGACAACAGTATAAAAAATTTTTTTTAAAAAGCCAGTTCATGACCCCTTTAATATGGAGTTGGCTCACCCTTTGCAGCTATAACAGTTTCAACTCTTCTGGGAAGGCTTTCCACAAGGTTTAGGAGTGTGTTTATGAGAAGTTTTGACCATTCTTCTAGAAGCGCATTTGTGAGGTCAGGCACTGATGTTGGATGAGAAGGCCTGGCTCGCAGTCTCCGCTCTAATTCATCCCAAAGGTGTTCTATCGGGTTGAGGTCAGGACTCTGTGCAGGCCAGTCAAGTTCCTCCACACCAAACTCGCTCATCCATGTCTTTATGGACCTCACTTTGTGCACTGGTGTGCACTCATGTTGGAACAGGAAGGGGCCATCCCCAAACTGTACCCACAAAGTTGGGAGCATGAAATTGTCCAAAATGTCTTGGTATGCTGAAGCATTAAGAGTTCCTTTCACTGGAACTAAGGGGCCAAGCCCAACCCCTGAAAAACAACCCCACACCATAATCCCCCTTCCACCAAACTTTACACTTGGCACAATGCAGTCAGGCAAGAACCGTTCTCCTGGCAACCGCCAAACCCAGACTCATCTATCGGATTGCCAGACAGAGAAGCGTGATTGGTCACTCCAGAGAACACGTCAATAAACTTTATATCCTGTAATTAAAATGTAAATGCAATGCACTGACTCCCTCAGATGCAGCTGTGATACAGTGGGGAGAACAAGTATTTGATACACTGCTGATTTTGCAGGTTTTCCTACTTACAAAGCATGTAGAGGTCTGTAATTTTTATCATAGGTACACTTCAACTGTGAGAGACGGAATCTAAAACAAAACTCCAGAAAACCACATTGTATGATTTTTAAATAATTAATTTGCATTTTATTGCATGACATAAGTATTTGATCACCTACCAACCAGTAAGAATTCCGGCTGTCACAGACCTGTTAGTTTTTCTTTAAGAAGCCCTCCTGTTCTCCACTCATTACCTGTATTAACTGCACCTGTTTGAACTCGTTACCTGTATAAAAGACACCTGTCCACACACTCAATCAAACAGACTCCAACCTCTCCACAATGGCCAAGACCAGAGAGCTGTGTAAGGGCATCAGGGATAAAACTGTAGACCTGCACAAGGCTGGGATGGGCTACAGGACAATAGGCAAGCAGCTTGGTGAGAAGGCAACAACTGTTGGCGCAATTATTAGAAAATGGAAGAAGTTCAAGATGACGGTCAGGGTGATGATGATCTCCCTCGGTCTGGGGCACCATGCAAGATCTCACCTCGTGCGGCATCAATGATCATGAGGAAGGTGAGGGATCAGCCCAGAACTACACGGCAGGACCTGGTCAATGAACTGAAGAGAGCTGGGACCACAGTCTCAAAGAAAACCATTAGTAAAACACTACGCCATCATGGATTAAAATCCTGCAGCGCACGCAAGGTCCCCCTGCTCAAGCCAGCGCATGTCCAGGCCCGTCTGAAGTTTGCCAATGACCATCTGGATGATCCAGAGGAGGAATGGGAGAAGGTCATGTGGTCTGATGAGACAAAAATAGAGCTTTTTGGTCTAAACTCCACTCGCCGTGTTTGCAGGAAGAAGGAGGATGAGTACAACCCCAAGAACACCATCCCAACCGTGAAGCATGGAGGTGGAAACATCATTCTTTGGGGATGCTTTTCTGCAAAGGGGACAGGACGACTGCACTGTATTGAGGGGAGGATGGATGGGGCCATGTATCGCAAGATCTTGGCCAACAACCTCCTTCCCTCAGTAAGAGCATTGAAGATGGGTCGTGGCTGGGTCTTCCAGCATGACAACGACCCGAAACACATAGTCAGGGCAACTAAGGATTGGCTCCGTAAGAAGCATCTCAATGTCCTGGAGTGGCCTAGCCAGTCTCCAGACCTGAACCCAATAGAAAATCTTTGGAGGGAGCTGAAAATCTTTGGAGGGAGCTGAAAGTCTGTATTGCCCAGCGACAGCCCCGAAACCTGAAGGACCTGGAGAAGGTCTGTATGGAGGAGTGGGCCAAAATCCCTGCTGCAGTGTGTGCAAACCTGGTCAAGAACTACAGGAAACGTATGATCTCTGTAATTGCAAACAAAGGTTTCTGTACCAAATATTAAGTTCTGCTTTTCTGATGTATCAAATACTTATGTCATGCAATAAAATGCAAATTAATTATTTAAAAATCTTACAATGTGATTTTCTGGATTTTTGTTTTAGATTCAGTCTCTCACAGCTGAAGAGTACCTATGATAAAAATTACAGACTTCTACATGCTTTGTAAGTGGGCAAACCTGCAAAATCGGCAGTGTATCAAATACTTGTTCTCCCCACTGTATCTCTGTCGTTCGCAGGTCAAAAACCTCGTAACTCAATTTGAGCTTGATTTTCATAAAATATTATTATAAATGACACGTGCAAGTGTCTGACCATAGCTATATATTTTTTTTAAAAAAGCAGCGTACAGTGCGCACACTGAAAATAGCAGCTCCAAACAAATGCAACATTTCGACCATGGTCTTCATCAGGCACAAAAAAATACACAATGTATTTTTGACAGCTATATAAAGCCACAATACCAACTTGACGACAGTGTTTAAAATATGAGGTTTCCGCCCGACAGCGACGATAGGCCTATGTAAATTTGTTGTTTTATCATCACCAACAACATCATATGTTTTCCTACCGGACTTAAGCTCAAATTTCACATTAAATGTGTGTAGGGGAGAGCGGGGCACAACCTAACGCGAGGTTAGTTGTAACACACGGTTTAAAACTTTCCACACATGCCAGCATGACGAAACTTAGTGTATTTACTAGTTGCCATATCAACACTATTTAGAGAAAATATTGCGCCAAAATTAAAAAAAAAACAATAATAATATATATATATTGGAAGAGATCACTGAACATTTATTTAACCATAGCAAAAGTAAATTTCTTACTGAAGTTCATTTTTCATTTAACAGTTGAGATAGTTCTTTAATGCTGATCTAACCAGCAATCCCAGTTGTGCAGGTGGGGCATGTTGTCACCCTGCATTACAATGTGCCCCTATTAGAACTATGCTGTTCTATGCTGTGAATAATAGAGTCAATGTTCATAAGTTATTAAATATTATTATATTTTGAACTATGATGTATAGCTGTATTTTGCGATGTGTTTGTTGTCAAACTCAAAAATTAGTTTATTTTTAATGATTAAAAAAATGCCATTATTTAATTTGAAAAAGTTAGTAATTGTATTTTATTGACAAAATATTTTAGTTTGTCTTGGATATTTTTTGGATTATATCAGGTAACATTTTAAGGTGTCATATGGTCATGTTACAATGTACCCCACCTATGGGGCATGTTGTCACATTTCACTTCCATTCTTTCGGGGTAAATCAAGAAAAAAGTATACACTGTATTAATGAAACAAAACCACATAGTTGTACAAACCCGATTCCAAAAAAGTTGGGACACTGTACAAATTGTGAATAAAAAAGGAATGCAATAATTTACAAATCTCATAAACTTATATTTTATTCACAATAGAATATAGATAACATATCAAATGTTGAAAGTGAGACATTTTGAATTGTCATGCCAAATATTGGCTCATTTTGGATTTCATGAGAGCTACAAATTCCAAAAAAGTTGGGACAGGTAGCAATAAGAAGCCGGAAAAGTTAAATGTACATATAAGGAACAGCTGGAGGACCAATTTACAACGTATTAGGTCAATTGGCAACATGATTGGGTATAAAAAGAGCCTCTCAGAGTGGCAGTGTCTCTCAGAAGTCAAGATGGGCAGAGGATCACCAATTCCCCCAATGCTGCGGCGAAAAATAGTGGAGCAATATCAGAAAGGAGTTTCTCAGAGAAAAATTGCAAAGACTTTGAAGTTATCATCATCTAGAGTGCATAATATCATCCAAAGATTCAGAGAATCTGGAACAATCTCTGTGTGTAAGGGTCAAGGTCAGAAAACCATACTGGATGCCCGTGATCTTCGGGCCCTTAGACGGCACTGCATCACATACAGGAATGCTACTGTAATGGAAATCACAACATGGGCTCAGGAATACTTCCAGAAAACATTGTCGGTGAACACAATCCACCGTGCCATTCGCCGTTGCCGGCTAAAACTCTATAGGTCAAAAAGGAAGCCATATCTAAACATGATCCAGAAGCGCAGGCGTTTTCTCTGGGCCAAGGCTCATTTAAAATGGACTGTGGCAAAGTGGAAAACTGTTCTGTGGTCAGACGAATCAAAATTTGAAGTTCTTTTTGGAAAACTGGGACGCCATGTCATCCGGACTAAAGAGGACAAGGACAACCCAAGTTGTCATCAGCGCTCAGTTCAGAAGCCTGCATCTCTGATGGTATGGGGTTGCATGAGTGCGTGTGGCATGGGCAGCTTACACATCTGGAAAGGCACCATCAATGCTGAAAGGTATATCCAAGTTCTAGAACAACATATGCTCCCATCCAGACGTCGTCTCTTTCAGGGAAGACCTTGCATTTTCCAACATGACAATGCCAGACCACATACTGCATCAATTACAACATCATGGCTGCGTAGAAGAAGGATCCGGGTACTGAAATGGCCAGCCTGCAGTCCAGATCTTTCACCCATAGAAAACATTTGGCGCATCATAAAGAGGAAGATGAGACAAAGAAGACCTAAGACTGTTGAACAACTAGAAGCCTGTATTAGACAAGAATGGGACAACATTCCTATTCCTAAACTTGAGCAACTTGTCTCCTCAGTCCCCAGACGTTTGCAGACTGTTATAAAAAGAAGAGGGGATGCCACACAGTGGTAAACATGGCCTTGTCCCAACTTTTTTGAGATGTGTTGATGCCATGAAATTTAAAATCAACTTATTTTTCCCTTAAAATGATACATTTTCTCAGTTTAAACATTTGATATGTCATCTATGTTGTATTCTGAATAAAATATTGAAATTTGAAACTTCCACATCATTGCATTCTGTTTTTATTCACAATTTGTACAGTGTCCCAACTTTTTTGGAATCGGGTTTGTACTAGACGTGTGAAATTAATGTGGGAAAAAAATAAATATTCTGAACCCCAAGTGGATTTACACAAACTGAGAAAGTCAAAAAGCGCTAGGTTGTGCCTCGCTCTCCCCTACTACTTTTAATATAATATCTAGTTTTTATATGCCATTTGAAGCAATGCATGTTTATGCAATTTTGTTATATTTTTATATAGTGGTGTGCCGTGGGATTTTTTACTTTTCAAAACTGCTGTGGCAAAAAAAAAAAGGTTGGGAAACACTGCTGTAACCGCCAGTTTCAACCAGGCCCCGCCCCTTTATTCTGTGTATGAATTATTTAAATGAGGAATATTGTGATGTGATGGTTCCCGGAAGAAAACTCAAGACTACAATGGAGGAGTTTTATAGAGTTCAGAAACACTGACACTGATATAGAGAAGAACTTTGCAGAGCTTTTTCATGCTCAAACAACAACATTACACACTGAAAAAAGATGAAAATGTAAAAAAGAAAAAGAAAAAAAAAAAAAAAGCATAATAGGTCCTCTTTAAGTGCCCAACTGTGAATTTGGGGCAATTCATGTCTTGTAAACTATTAAAGAACAATAAGAACAACGTTAGAGAAGACCTAGAAGCAATCAAAACAAATTCAGAAACTCTATACAACAGCATAATCTAATTTAACACTGAATTCAGTAATGCAGAAGAACGGTTTTAAAGCATACAATACTTCCCTTCTGTGTGGGAGACATTCATAACCGTTCGGAATAGCTGAGATTTATGTTTGGGAGAAGAACTACAACTATATATGCATTAGCCAGAACTCTCCGCAGAGAAATAAAATCAACTTGATACATGTGTCTGCAATCTACAGCTCCATCTATATCTACCAGAGGTGCTTTGTTTCAGGAGGAAAGAGAGGCAGTTCCTTCTCAAAGAAAAATAAATAAATAAAATTAGAAATGACAAAACATAAAATCACTTTTTTCTTTTTGTAATAAGAAAACGTTATTAAACTGGTTATAGTATGACAGCATTTTTTTTTGCAGTTTATTTCAATATTGTGATAATACCGTATACCGTGATAAAAGCTTCAGCAATTATCGCAACATGAACATTTTATATCGTCACATGCCGAGTGAAATCCGAATTTATATTTTTTGAATCCGAATTAATTTTTTAATAGTGTTTACATAAACGCTCAAAGTGATCGTTTTGATGTGAAGCGATCAAGCGTTTACATGTCCTGTCGAACGGATAAGACAAGGTTTAAACCACCCCTTACAATCCGAATGAAATTTCAATCGGATTTGGCCAGTTCATTCCGACTGATGTGGTTACATGTGACTTTATTCTGACTGAGCTCCTAGTCCGGTTATTAGGGTTATTAGAGTCCATGTAAACACAACTATTGACAAAAACGACATCTTATAAGAGCATTGTGGATATGCAGCAAAACTGGAATTAACAGTAATATAATAGCCTAATAATTATTATCATTATTATTAGTGATCAATATAGGTTTTTTGATACACACACACACACACACACACACACACACACACACAGCCGATAGATATGATATCATAGTGTTTAATTTAAAGACTATAAATAACAAGCATAACAATGCTGCAATAAAATTAATTTTACATTAAAATTAATTTTCACACAATATCTACAAAAATAAATGGGCGCTCCAGTACGCCTCTGCACTGTCAAAATAAAAGTCCCGCTTCCGACACTTATCGGACAAACAGAAAAACGTATTGGCCAATGCTGATATCACCACTATTAATAAAATTTAAAGATTATTTATTAAAATAAATGGGCATTCCGGTTCCAGTAGTGCTGCAATTAGGAGCTGTGTTCTCATCACTGTCAAAATAAAAGTCTCACTTCAAACACTTATTGGCTGATGCCAAAACAAAAACAAAACAAAACAAAAAAAAAAACAAAAAAAAAACAAAAAAAAAACAACTCACCATTAATTAATAAAAACACTGGAAAACAAATCATGCTAATAGCAGTGTTTTGGATAACATTAGTTGGTTTCTAAAACAAACCAACCACTAGCATGTTTCTCTGTGCGGTCAAAATAAAAGTCCCGCTTCCGACACATATCGGACAAACAGAAAAAGGTATTGGCCAATGCTGATAAAAAAACAAAAATAAAAATATCAGCACTAATAATAATAACAACAATAATAATTAATGTCTGTATAGTTTTTTGATGGCCGACATATAGTCAATATATTATATTAAACGGTTTAATTTAAAGACTGCAAACAACAAGTATAACAATGCTTATTTATAGACTGTTAACACAATATAACAATGCTGCAAGTAAATTTATATTTTACATAATATTTATTCAAATGAAAGGGGTCATGAACTGGCATTTATTATGAACTTATGACGTTCGTGTGGTTTTTACATTCAAAAACATCATAATGAGTAAGTAATAGGCTATTTTCTACCCTGGTTTTGAGCCTAGCTCTTGAAACGTTTGGTTTTTATGGGCGTGCCGCATTGAAGACTTGGAAGGAAACGCCCACTGCTATGATTGGATAACAGTTTTGCATATTATAATGAGCTTTGGCTCCCCCGTGAGTACACGTGAGGAATTGTTTTGAAAACTTCCAATGGGGAGAAACGGCAACCGGAAGGATTCTCCCACAGGGCTCGCAAAATGTCTTTATCAAACAAACACGATGATTTATCTCTCATCCACCCGCAATTAATTGGAATGTTATTTTTTATTACTTGGCCCGCCCAATCGGTGGATATAACCGCAAACCGTGCATCACTAACACACACATGCACGCACGCACGCACACCCACAAGCCAAGTACTACGTGCATCAGCAAAACTTCACCTCAGACAAATCAGCATGTTCAAAACTCCCGTGATTGTATTTTGTTTTTTTTTTGTTTTTTTTAAATTGCGGCACAATGAACCAACAACACCTCAAATACAAAGGATACTCCTGCCTGTTACAGCGAGGTAAGTTATGTTTAGTTAGACACGTACATAATCAGTAGATATCAAACGTAACAGTGCAATACTATCACATATAAAAAACATTTTTTACTCACATAATTGTGTTGCATCATTCCTGTCAGATCCAGAAGCCACTACAACATCTCATCCTGTCTGCAAATCCAGTCTCTTGTTTACAAACGAATCCACAGTGAAATGAAGCAAACAAATGCAATGTCTTCCCCACGTCAGCTGGATCTTCATTAAAAATAAAAGTTCAACCGCATACCTAATAGTGGAAACCGAAGGAAGCTTATGCATGTTTGAAACATGCCATAAGCTTTATTGCTTGGAAGTTCGATCTGGTTTAGCTCCACGTAGGCCTGTGTTATTTATCTATAACATGTCATGACATGCACGAGTCGGTGGGCGGGGCTACAGAATTAGGCGTTCGCAGATCAATCGTTTGCTGAGCCAGCTGTCAATAAAAGCTTTTCTTTGACTAACCAGGAAGTTTTCAGCTCCGAAACTTAATGGATATTCTTATATTAGAATGACCTTTTATATATCAAAAGCTCAAGGGAAATTTGATTTCTCAATTCATGACCCCTTTAATGGGTGTTCCGGTATGCCTGCATTTAGGAGCTGTGTTCTCATCACTGTCAAAATAAAAGTCCCACTTCAAACACTTATTGGCTCATGCCAATAAAAAAATAAAAATAAAAAAAAAAGCTCACCATTAATTACAACATTAATAATAATAATAATAATAATAATAATAATAATAATAATAAAAACATCGGAAAACAAATCATGCTAATAGCTGTGTATTGGCCAATAATAAACTTATTGGCCAATGCTGATAAAAAAACTAAAAAAAAAACTACAAAAATCAGCACTAATAATAATAACAATAATAATAATAATAATAATAACAACAACGTCTGTATAGTTTTTTGATGGCCGACATAGTCAATATATGATATTACTTAAACTTATTAATTAAAAGACTTTAAAATAGCATAACAATTGCTGCAAGTAAATTTATATTTTACATAATATTTATTAAAATAAATGGGTGTTCCAGTTTGCCTGCATTTAGGATCTGTGTTCTCACTGTCAAAATAAAAGTCCCACTTGAAATACTTATTGGCCAAACAGAAAACTTATTGGCTAATGCCGATAACTGAAAAAAAACAAAAACAAATATCACCACTAATAATAAAAACACTGGAAAACACCCATTTATTTTATAATCATGCTAGTAGCTGTGTTTTGGATTATATTAGTTGGTAGTTAACATGCCTTGACTGAAACGCTACCGTCATGACAAAAATGCTAAAATTTAAAACACAAATACAAATCAAACAAAGCAGTAATTTTTAAATTTACATTTCTTCAAAAATATCGTACAGTGTGGATAGCACCTCTTAATTGCATGTCCTTCACAGAAAGAGCCAGAAGGCATTATTATTGCGCACAGGTACGCTCTTTCACCGATTCATTTTGAAAACCAGCTCCAAACTGCGGTAACAGAATTTCAACACTGTCACCTAATGAGAATTTATTACTCTCAGGCTATTTCAGGAGATGACTGGAAGAGATTAGGCTGACAGCCCTAGTTTCCTTGAACCAGAATACACTGACACGTTCCCATCATGAAAAACGCTGCCATTTTGCATTTGCCATTATGCTGTACCACTTTCAAAAAATGAGTAATGTGAAAAAGAAAAAAAAAAAAAAAAAAAAAGAATAATAATTTCCTTTTTTGTTTTTTTTTTTATTTATTTTTGGTTTTTTTACTATTTTACATTTAAATGGGAGTGGTGAAAAAAAGAAATATTGCCTCTTAAATTTCCTCTGAAAGAGTGGGCAACTATATAAAAAAAGCCTTTTCAATTTATATGCTAATGATCTCCGAATTAAAATTTAATAACTGGGAGGTATTGAAAAGCGCACTTGAATTATACAAAAAATAAATCCTGAAAGAAAAGACTAAAATTAGAAATTCAGGGCAGCACACAGGCCAGTGCTGAGCCCTTAAACACTTGTGATTAAATTTTTGATGGAAATCAAAATTGCAAAACAAGCAGGAGATGAAGAGACTGAACCTGGTCCGGGACACACACACACACACACACACCAATACATTTATATAAAATCATTACACTCCTACAATTCTGTGTGTTGTGTTGAATTACTGTATTCATAATTACATTCCACTCCTTTTCGTTTTGTTGGATGTTTCATTATTTTAATCGTCCGATACTTTCTCAGAGATCAGAGAAGAGCACGTGTTCAGAGGTTGGGTGTTATTTGATGAATTTTCTCTCACCTTATAACCTGCACTGTTATTATTTTACCCGCACCCCATGAAGACTGAGACACTGCCATCACGTACACCATAAGTAAGGGTCACATGATCTATTCTTTTGCGTCATTAAACTGTAATCGGTTTACACTATTGGAATTAACAGACCAAATGAGTCATAAGAAGCGAATACTGGTCGATTCCTTCCAGAGAGCAAACGAATGAAGCAGCACTCAATTTTAAAGAACCCTTCATGCCAAAAATGTTTTTATATATTTTATATTTTTATCTCTATATAAAGTGATGAAGGATGTTTAATCAAAAAATGAAATGAATAAAACCAAGAAACTGATCCCATGATGGAACCCTAAAGGTTTCAGTTACACTATTTTAAGGTGACGTAGTTTCATTGTACTTACTCTAAGTACTGACTGAGTAATACTAATTAAATACATGTACTTACTATAGAGTTACGGTTAGGGTTTGGTTTAGGGTTAGTTACTTGTAATTATGCATAATTTACTATAGTAAGTACATGTAAATAATGTATAATTACAAGTAACTAACCCTAAACCAAACCTAAGCGTAACTTTATATTAAGTACATGTAGTTTGTTACCAAAGTTTCTATATATGAAGCGCCTAAAAGAACCACGTAAGGCTCCACATCGAACCTTTTCTTCTAAAGAAACCATCAGCTAAATTTCTCAGTAACAAGTAGTGGACAAAACATGTTTGTCGACAAGCTTTTTACCCAAGACTAAGACGAGACACCAACGTCATTAAAGAATAACTGTGACTATATCAACATGTAATATTGTAAAAAGGCGAGACTAAAATGTAGTCATGTCATTCGCCATTGTCGCTTGGCGGAGGTTGGCTGTGTGGATGAGAAAGTAATGACTTCTGACTCATATGGCATGAAACAAGCCAGCTCCTGAAAGACCAGTCCATGTGATATTACCCAGCCAGCATATTCTCTGTATACCTGCATATTTGTCATCAGCTTTGTCCATGGAATTCATAAATTTTCTAATGCACTTGTAAAAAAAAAAAAATATATATATATTTTTGTCCAAAAAACAGGAGACAATTACAGACTGTTTTTACAAACCACTACAAGCTTTTAAGATGTCAAGAGTTTAAATCCACCAATCAGAGATATTCTCTTAAATGGATACATTTTCTGCCCCGTGTTGCACCCACTGTGGATGATCTGAAAACACAGACACACATGTAAGCTAGAGCTTAGCGATCTCCACTGAGATAGACTAGCTGAAAGACACTTATTTCATCAGAATGTGTTCTGTCACCAGCCGATCGCGCTGTTTGTTGCAGCTAAATCTGCCATCAAACCTTCTCAGTGATGAGCTGTAATAAATCCAAACATAAACCTCGACTGTTTGCGATTGTGGTTGCTGAGTAAATGCACTTTTAAGCAACCTCTGTATGACAATACAAAGTCTGTTTTTTTTACTGTTGTTTTATTACTATTCCTAATTACTATTAGAAATTTCACTGTTTTATATTTTGAGAAAAGTTCTAGTTTTACTAGCTTTCATAATGTAGAGTGTGATGAGGTCAAATAAACCATGCGTATGAGTTTACATTTTCTTGAGTTGTGCTTATAGGTGAAAGTGCAAAAATTCTGATGAAAATGTAAAAATAAATTTCTCAAATGACAACAATCGTTGCTATACATTTCAGCCAAACAACAACAACAATTTAACCATAATGCAGCCTGACGAAAATGAGTTTTCATTGACTAAAGCTAGACTAAAATGCCCAGTGGCCTGCTGAATGAAGCTATCTGAACAAACTCAGAGTTTCAGAGTAGGTTTAGAGTTGACAAAACCATACAAATCCAACCTGGTTTAGATCTGGTTCAGTGGGCTCACAACCAAGTGGCAACCTCCCCCAGTTTCTCTTGAAGCCAACACGGAAGTGACTTAAACTGCAATTCGACTGGCCGCTAGAGACAGGCTCCAAAAGGGAGCAGAATCTCATTGAGCCCCATGTTAAAATGCCCAACTTTACAGCAGAAAAAAACATGTTTACAGCCTGGTACAAATTGTGGTTTTGGTCTATATAGCTAATTTTGCCCTTCATGACAACTGTGAGGGGGGTGATTTTTTTTACAACTCATTCGTTTACATTATATAAAGCCTTAAAGTTCTGCATAATTAAGGGCGTGGTCACTTTGAGTGACAGGTGGATTGCCGTTTGTCTGCTGTCTGTTAGTCATCACGTTACCTCAGCTCCACCCATGTCCCGCCTCTTTGCCCATTTTCAGTTATCCGGGAGTGACGCGCGGTGACACGCTGCCAAGATGGCAACGGCGGGGTTTGAGGCTTCAAAAACTCTCTTCAGAAAACTATGGGTGACGTCACGACACTACGTCCATATTTTTTTACAGTCTATGCTCACAACGCTCGGCATCCATCTTTTTCCTATCGAGCCTACTGCGTTTTAGATGGGTGGCACTTCTGGTTTGGGGAAGTTCCACTCAAAAAGACTAAAACAAATCAACTTACTTGGGTAGCAACTGAAACCGTCTTCATGCAGACGTTTAGTCGACTAAAGCTTGACTAAAAACAGTATTAGCTTGACTAAATAGGATAAAAACTAAAAAAGTACATCTGACACAGCACTACGACTAAGACTAAATTAACTAAAAATAGCTAATGAAATGAACACTACATGCATGTGGGGATTCATGCTAAATGTTAATCCGCATTTCTAGGGTGTTTGGGTTCCTCTGTCAAGTGAGTGCATGGGATTTAGCAAACGGCACTAATAATAAAAAGGTGAGGAAATGTAGAACAATTATAATAAATCTGCCCAGAACTGGCCACCCTCCAAAGTATCCGAGCAGAAAGACCGACACTAAAGGAGGCCATCAAGAAGCCTCCGGCAGCTCACAGTCCACCATGAAATAACATGTACACTGACTAATTACTAAATGAAAAATGTGGTTGCACTTTGTTTTACAGTATGTGCACTTACAGTACTTACCCAAGAAAGTACTGGTAATATAAGGTAACTACACGGGTTAGGTTTAGGGGTAGTACCTAGTTATTACCCAGTTATTGTAAGTGCTATAATCAGTACATACATGGGAAACAGGGCTGTAAAATAAAGTGCTACCAAAAATGAAAAAAGGACAAAAACATATTCCACAGCAAAGCACCGATTTTGAGTTGTACAACAGTAGCTGACGTGTAAAAAGTAATTCTGTACCAATCAGGACATTCGATACCAACATGATCACCAATATTTTAAGACTGCTGATCCAATCGCCAATGTTTCTTCTCATTTTCAAGGTAAGCTTATATGCTGCAGAAAAATGAAACACACTGCAAAATGACAGACATTATATTTAGTGAAATATTAACACACTATCATTATGTCTTTTTAGAGCTTGAAAGTCCTGGGACCTATCGAATTTCATTGAAAAAAAACAGCTGTTCCACAGAACAAAAGGATGCCATGCGAGTTTGAGTAAATGAGAGAATTTTCATTTTGGAGTGAACTATTCCTTTAGATTCTAGAGTACGTCTCAGTGACTAACCAAATGCAATCAAATTTGCGACACTGACCATGTTTGTGCAAAAGGTCAGATTTTCTTGCTTCCACTGAAGCACATAAAAGATGCTCTTTGGAAAATTCACAAATCCTGCTGGGATAACATGGATCATCAGTTCTGAACAATCTCATGGAGTTCATGTCAGCTTGAGTGCGAGCTTCCATTCAAAGCAAAACCAGGACATGCCAAATAACAAGAAGATATACATATTATACACAATACAATGCAATTCTCATATCCTGAAAAGTGCTGAAACTTCTATCAAGGTACAAGGTATTATTGATACTGTGATCACAGAATTTAAAAACTAACAAATTGAAAGATTAAAGAAAGAACTTGTTAATGAAAAGTTTTAATGACTTGCATCATGAACACCAAACTGGTCTTTTAAACAAAGAAATAACTTAAAATAATCAAAAAAAGAGTTACAAAAATACAAATAAATTAAAAAGAAATATCTGAATTTTAAAATAATTTAGATATCTGGTTGCGGGACACTTGGCATGCTTTTTATGCTTAGTAATCATCATAAATTAGGTATTATATACGAAAGATTAAACACTTAAAATTCACCCTGTAAAACTGTTACAACTGCATTACAATGAAAACGGTTCTTTAAAACCTTTTAGCGGCTCAATTTTTGTGATAACTTCAAATTTGGAACACAACTTGGTTAGACACATGACTGATTTTCTAGCAATTTGAATATATATTTTGTATAACAATGATAGTAACTTAGTAGTAGTGTAGCTAATTACATTTTCAGAAGAGTAGCTTGACTTTATCTTAACTACTTTAAGTTGAGTAGCTTGTCAAACTTCAGTTTCAGAGTAGCTTCCCGAACACTTCCCGTAGGTGGCGCTGTTCCCAAATTTGGCACGTACCCTCAGATCAAGGTGCTGATGAAGTATACCAAGTTTCATTTGGATAGATTAAAGTTTTGCCAAGATATAGCATATAATGTAAATTTGGGTTGACATGGTTAGCTTCACATCATCATAACTTTTGAATAAAAATGAATATTAACATACATTTTTCAGTAATTTCTGTGTGGCTTGGCCCAGTGATCATTTGAGTCAATTTGGGCAAGAATTAGCTATTGCCTTCAGCAATAATCTGAGTGTCTTCTTTAAAAAGAGACCAACCTTAGGTCTGTATTCCAATGCATGAATTACCACCGATTTTAAGTTCAGGTGTTCAAAACAGGGGGTGGCAGTTAAAAGGTTAAATATTAAAATCAATCTGTCAAATGGTCACCATGTCTTTAAGGGATAGTTTACTCAGAACTGAAATTCCTGTCATTCCTGTCATTTTCTCACCCTCATGTCGCTCCAAAACGGTATGCATTTACTGGAAAATGGCTCAATATTGTGGTTTTTGTCCATACAATGAAAAAGTGGTTTTGGACCCCAGTGACTTTCACTGTATGGGCAAAAACAGCTGAAACAAAGTTTTTTTATGTTCCATAGAAGAAAGGAAGTCACACAAGATAACAAATTAAGATTGATTAAATTACTCCAAACTAATGACAGACATATTCTTTTGTTATTAAAAAAAATAATATTTTTTGGTTTATATGAAGCAGTGTTGTTTTAATATCATTTTGTTAATATTAGATTTTTCAATTTTGTTTTCATTTTAAAGTTTTAGTAATTTTGTTGTGTGTGTCCTTTTTTTTATTATATTAATATATTATATAATAAATTGGTTTTATTTTAGTTAAGTAATGATTTTTTATGCTTTTAGTTTTAGTTAATGATTCAAAAAATTACAGGATTATTCGAAAATAAAAATGAAATAAAAAAAAAGACGTTATTTCAGCAAAAGTAACTATAAATGTATACAGAAATATAACTTATTCAACTCATTATTGCCATTTAATTTCTAAAAATGCAGACCAAAAAATAAATATATATAAATATATATATAAATAATTTATTCACACGTCCATAATTTGGTACTAATTTCCTCTCTGAGTTCTCTGATCTGTGAGAGAGGAAGAGTTTGCTATGAGCAACAAACAGTATGGAGTCAATGTAGCACATTATGAAATCTAGGTTCCCAGTGTGATGTAATGTTAATAATTACTAGAATCAAAAATAAGGCCCAAATTTACATAAAGGCAGTTGGGCTTAGCATTATCCTACAGAGCCACGATATCAGAGTCATTTTGTATTCATTGCTTTTGGGAAAAAGCAGGACATTAATGGAGTTTCTAAGGGATTTAAAGGAAAACACTGCATAGCACAGCATCTGCGTTACTTTATAGTTGCTTCACTTTATGAAGAATTTCAAGGGATAGTACACCAAAATATATATACTGTCGTCATTTAATCAATGTCATGCTTTACACTTCTTAAGCCATTTTAAAATATATTTATCGAAGTAAAAAAAAAAATATATATATATTATATATATTTCACATATATGTCAAATTTCAAAATGGTCCTAGCAAAATGGGATTCTGCATGACCCAAGGAACCCGTAGACACCAAGATCAAGACTTAACCTGAAGACACCAAGATTAACATATCTGATAAACATTTCAAAAGTTATGAGCAAAAAAAGCCAGATCTCATGGCCTGTAGGTGGCGCTGTTCCCAAATTTGGCACGTACCCTCAGATCAAGGTGCTGATGAAGTATACTAAGTTTCATTTCGATAGATCAAAGTTTTGCCAAGATATAGCATATAATGTAAATTTGGGTCAACATGGTTAGCTTGAAAATGAACATTAACATTGTTCAGTCATTTCTGTGTGGCTTGGCCCAGTGATCATCTGAGTCAATTTGTGCAAGAATCAGACAAAATGTGAAATAGGACTGGTGAAAAAAAATGGATTACAATGCATTTCAAAACGGTGACTGCTGTAATGGGCTAAATGTAAGACATTGATTGTTATCAGCATAAGAAGCTCAATTTCCAAAAGTTATATCAAAAAGAATTGTTGAAATGTTGGTGGCGCTGTTGGTCCTAGAGACCCCAAAGTTGGTCAGATTACTATTCAGGACCACTTCTATAAGTGTGCATCATTTTCCTATTTACGTTTCATAGGGATGCCATAGAAACCTAACAATTCCAATAGGGCTACAGCATCTTTGGTGCTTGGCCCTCAAAAGGTTATGCAAAACTAAAAGATTTTCTTTCATGTAATGAGGCTTTTTTTTTCGTTTTTTTGTGGGGTGTGGAGGGGCCTATCAAAATGCATTTTAATTAAAAAAATTAAAAAAGACATCAAAGAAGATCATTAAAAGGTTAGTTCACCCAAAAATGAAAGCGGCCGTACGCGAGTCTAGTTCCGGCGGAAGAGTGACCTCTGACCTGACGCATGACGTGGATGTAGGAGTAGCGTAAACTTACGTGAGAGTAGACGCCTCTCGCGGTCCAAACAACAAACCTCCCACATTTCTCTTTAAAAATTCTAGTTTTAGACTTCTGATGACCGGTGTTTTGTTTTGCTCTATCCTCTGCGTTTCCACATTCATCAATACGTCATGTCGGGTCAGAGGTCACTCTTTTGCTGGAACTAGACTGTACGGCTGTTACCGGAAGCCTGTGATTATAATTTATAGAGTTATAGAAATAGATATTAAAACGCATGGCTTTGCTTTATTAACTCCCTGGAGCCGTATGGATTCATTTTATGATGGATGGATGCACTTTTTTGGGCTTCAAAATCTCAGGTACTATTCACTGCCATTATAAAGCTCAGAAGAGCCAGGATATTTTTAAATATAACCCATAATTTTTATAACACATAATTTTTAAATTGTGTTCAGCTGAAAGAATAAAGTCATATACACCTAGGATGGCTTGGGTGAACTAACCCTTTAAATTCATTGTATGTATGAATTGCATTTTTATGCATTTTTGAATTGTACCAAACCAAAAAAAAAAAAAATTCCCCATATTTCAAGTCTTCTGAAACCATACAGTAGCTTTGTGTGAAGAACAGAAAAAGTTGTTTTTATTCACTGATAACCTTTCATTCCACCAAAGCTGTGAAATCTCACCAGCGCTGAGAGCAAAAATTTGCAGCGGTTCGAATGAAGATTCGAGAGCAGCAACAGGACAAGAAAAATGTTTTTAATTTGGGTCCGTGCGAAAGATATATTCTTAAAGAAAGATATAAAGAACACTCTGAATATTACAGACTACTTTTACGACACTTAAAAGTGGTGGTCCTTTTCGCAGCTTTAAAGCTGTACTCATCATAAAGCACTGTAAGTAAAACGTCAACTACCTCGCATGGTTTCACACGTTGATGAAACGTCCTGAGTGAAGACGGTTTACCTTGTGCTGCAGAGCTCGGAGGAGTCAACTGCTCTCTCCTATTCCTCTCCCTCCTGGTCTGCTTTTCCTGAATTCAGCCAAACAAGAGTAAGATCTGAAAACAAAAGGGTCAATGGGTTAAAAATTAGCCACTTGTTCCAAGTTACATCGACTGACATTGAAATGCAGTGGAAAATTACAGACCCCGGACGCCATGCATGGAAAATCCCTAAATTTATTACACAAAAGGGGGAAAGGCAGGCTTCTGAAAATTTCCATGAAAATTCTATTCTTAGATTAGTAACAGTTGGAGGGCAGAGTGTGGGTTTTGTGTTTGAGCAGCAAATCCTGACCAAAAACAGGCCTGATTCCCCAATATAGATCTGAATACTACTTCCCACTAAACCATTTACAGCTGAAATAAAACCGTGGCTTAAAAAGCATTAAAAATCATGCTTTGACATCTGTGCAGCGGAGCTGTTTTGCTGAAGAAAGCTGAGTTTCTGTCTTCAGATTTCAAAAGGGAAAAAACACTTTTGGAATTTATGTGGTTCCAAAGTTCTAAGAACACAGTGAAACCTGGGATTTTATTTCAGTTGTAAACTTAACAAATAAATTACACTATATCACATTTGTGACATAAGCCATGTAAACCTGATGATTCATGCACAAAATATTGATCCTTTGTACAAACGGTCAGCATGCTTCAAATGAAGCACAGAAGTTGCTCAAAATCATTCTGCAATATGGTTTTGCAAAAACTAGCAGAGTTCATACGGTCATTAAAGAAAAGTGCGAAATAACAAATACTAAGAAATTCACAAATTCATCTACATGTTCCAATTCAACTTCTCTTAAATTGTTATGCTGGTAATAGCATTTGTAATGAACTTGTCTGAATTTGGAATTAATGTTGTATGAAATTATACATTTGCAAAAGAGAAGCATTTTTCACTAGTGGTCTTAGACTTTTGGAGCATATTATGTTTTTGACATTTTGTTCATTTGCATTTGCAAAGGGTTTGGCCACCTAAAAATAACATTTCTGTAATTTACTCGCCCTCATGTTTATGGAAGTTTGTTTCCGCCACAGAATAAAAAAATAAAAAAGGTAATTGCAACTTTTTATCTCACAATTCTGATTTTTTTTTTCCTCAGTATTGCGAGATATAAAGTCAGAATTGCGAGATATAAAGTCAGAATTGCGAGTTTATCTCACAGTTCTGATTTTATCCCCTGGTTTCACAGACAAGGCTTAAGTCCGAAACTAAAATGCTTGTTTGAGCAGTTTTAACTGAAAGCAACTTGCACAAACATAATTTAAAATATGTTAGTTCCATTGTTTTGTCTCGAGATGCACACTAGTAAGGTTTGTTTCTAAGGCACGTTAATAAAAGCTACTTAAATGTCCTAATTAAACTAAGGCCTAATCCTGGCTTAATCTGAGCCCTGTCTGTGAAACCAGGCCATTATCTCGAAATTCTGAGATTTAAACTCACAATTGTCGCAATTATCTTTTAAAATGTTTTATTCTGTGGCGAAAACAAGCTTCCATACATGTTGTTCCAAACCTGCATGACTAACTTTCTTTTGTGGAACATTTAAAAAAAAAAAAAAAAAAAAAGTTTGTCCATACAATGAATGTCAATGGGGTCCAAAGCTGTTTTGCACCCCAGCATTATTCAGAACATGTTTCGTGACGCACAGAAGTCAGTCAGTCATACAGGATGAATAAATGACACAATTTTCATTTTTTAACTAAAGCCTCTTACATGCTAGGCCCCTTTTTCTAAAATGAGATGATGAGAAAACACCAGGTCTCGTTTGTGTATTCAGCATAAGTAAGGGAAACTGATAAAACTATATTTCCACATACAAAAAGGTTACATAGCAAGCCTGTCAATGATTACAGCGACTGTTAAATTATTGTCAACGGCACATTTGTACATCTTGTTTATCTTGTTTTCAGGTACAAGTATTGAAAATATACATTGACAGACAGATTAAAAACAGGGCCTGTCATCAAAATTCAGCCATTGACAGAAAATTACAGAAAATAAATAAAAGACTGCTGCCCAGAACAGGAAACTGCTATTTAATGCAAACAGAGAGAAAAAAAATGACTTTCTTTTAATAACAGAAAAAAAAGAGATTTTTTTTTCAATTTTCACAATATTTCATATATGTGACACTGGAGCACAAAACCAGTCATAAGTCTCACGGGTATATTTGTGGCAATAGCTAACAATACATTGCATGGGTCAAAATTATCGATTTTTCTTTTATGCCAAAAATCATTAGGATATTAAGTAAAGATCATGTTCCATGAAGATATTTTGTAAATTTCCTACCGTAAATATATCAAACATGTATTATTAGTAGTAATGTACATGGCTAAGGACTTCATTTGGACAACTTTAAAGGCGATTTTCTCAATATTTCGATTTTTTTGCACCCTCAGATTCCAAGTTTTTTAAACAGTTGTATCTCAGCCAAATATTGTCCTAACAAACCATACATCAATGCTTATTTATTCAGCTTTCAGGAGATGTATAAATCTCATTGACTGGTTTTGTGGTCCAGGGTCACATATTTAAAATATTTGAAATTTGTCTTTTAACCATATCATGCAGTGCTGCTTAAAAAAAAAAAAAAAAAACAGTTTTTCAGTACATTTAAAAGGAAGTAAAAAATATTCTCACTTCCCTCGTGTAACTAGCAAAAATTATTCAGATACCAACATGTGTGAAGATTGCATATGACACAAGAACAAAATCCCATCCATTCTGCACCCTCGGTCAGCTCTGGCTGATCATTAATATTTGCAGTTGTGCTGTGCAAAAAGAAAGAAAGAAAAAAAAAAATCTATGTGTGTGTGAAAGGCTTGTCGTTTAAAGATGTGTTGTTTTCTTATGGCATTGAGGAAATTTGATGCATTACAAAATAATATTTAAAAACTGCAATGCATGGAGAAGTTGGTCTGAAGAAAACAACAATTCATTTATAGTCTAACTCACAATATGTAAAAAGAAAAAAATATATGCATGCAAGCAAAATTAATTGTAATTTCTTAATTTCTCGAAATATCTACCGACAGAGGGCGCTAATTTCGCTGCAAAAATGAAAACGACATTTACACTCTGATTTCATCAAAAATAATCCTGTCTTTCAGTAATCACACTTTCATCACTTTCACCTGCATCAAACTTCAGCGCGTGAAGTAGTTTAGTGCGCGAGCGAGCGGCTCGAGACAAGCGTTGCTCCCCGTCGCCACAGAAAGAGTCCAGGGCTGAAAATTCACAGGAAAATTCAGCAAACATGGCTGCTGCGTGTGCTTTTTGTGTTTTCAGATTCTACCCTACCCCGTCGGATTTCAACTCCGCAAATCTCCTGCGAAAGCCTCGGCTCGCTCCGAGCACACACACCGCAGGACACATGCAACAATTCACTGCAACACAAACTCGCTGCAAAACTTTATTTCGAAAGCAGCTCCGCAAAAAGAAAAAAAAAAAAAAAAAAATTCAACAGATCCATGCACTGCACGACACATTCAGATCACATTTGAGAGAATCGGGATTGGATCTTACCGCGCGCACAAACACGAGCTCCTGGTGATTGCGATCAAAGCGCCCGTTACATTGTATCATTTGTGAATGAGGAAAGACACGCGCGCTCCACTTTGTTGCCTCCCAAAATGATGCGGGTCATGCGGAGAAATTTTCTGGGAATGAAGAAATCCTCCCCTTCGGATCTCAAAATGACGAAACGAGCGGGTCTTTCCGGGGCATTTTTTTTTCTCTTCTAGAAACAGAGCTCGTGAATTAGTTGTGAGTGGATTTGCTGCTTCTCTTCCTGATGTGCCGGTGCTGTGGAAATGTTGCGGTCTGCCCCACGGACACATTCATCCGCCATCATGCAAGGGCAGCTTCTCAATTTGCAAATGCATTAATTTCACACAATGCCTTTATGAAGCGATCACGTCAGCTGGCCCGGCGTTTGGGTTAGATAAGCAAAATCATTCAACTGTGGGTTTGCATGCAATAGTACATTTGTGCATGCAAAACAAGTTTTTTTTTTTTTTTACATTCATGACCAAACTTCTTTTTCACTTGCCTGAATGAAGAAAACTCTCCCACAAGTCACTTGTTTCACAGTTTGGTGCCTGAATTTCAAACTAGAGCATTTTTGTGCCATTTTATTGTGTTTTTGTCATGTGTTGCAGAGATGCACAAACATGTTGTGTGGACAATATCACTGTCCTGAGTTACAGAAAATGAAATTATATCAGATGCACATTTTTTGTAGCAACAAATAAAATAGCAAAGCTCGAATGAAAGGACTTTTATGTGTCCTGTGCTGTTTCCTTTTTCCCATCTTGACTTCTCGTCCCGCAGCGCCTCTAGCGGACAGTCTGGGCATGCGCAGAAAAACAAAATGTGATTCATGAAATTTGACATGCAAATTCTAATTTTCAAAAAAACAAAGAAAAACGTGTTTCTGCGAATTCTCATACTTGGAAGCTTGCAAATATAACCCCACACATCTCATATTCTGTAGTATTTTATACAAAATGAAAACAAAACATGAATTGGCTCTTTGTCCAACCCGGATTGTCATTTTGTCTGTTTTTATTTTAATTCTAACAAATGAAAGCATGATGTATTGTAACAGTGTTACCAATGAATCATGCTTTCAATAATTAAAATTCAACAATTTGAACATGGAGCCACATTATATCTATGGGACTGAACCAAATAGGGCCTTTAAAATGAAGACTACAAAATAAATGTTTATTATTAATAATCATTTTACAAACCCGATTCCAAAAAAGTTGGGACACTGTACAAATTGTGAATAAAAACAATGCAATGATGTGGAAGTGATTTTAAATTTCATGGCATCAACACATCTCAAAAAAGTTGGGACAAGGCCATGTTTACCACTGTGTGGCATCCCCTCTTCTTTTTATAACAGTCTGCAAACGTCTGGGGACTGAGGAGACAAGTTGCTCAAGTTTAGGAATAGGAATGTTGTCCCATTCTTGTCTAATACAGGCTTCTAGTTGTTCAACTGTCTTAGGTCTTCTTTGTCTCATCTTCCTCTTTATGATGCGCCAAATGTTTTCTATGGGTGAAAGATCTGGACTGCAGGCTGGCCATTTCAGTACCCGGATCCTTCTTCTACGCAGCCATGATGTTGTAATTGATGCAGTATGTGGTCTGGCATTGTCATGTTGGAAAATGCAAGGTCTTCCCTGAAAGAAACGACGTCTGGATGGGAGCAGATGTTGTTCTAGAACTTGGATATACCTTTCAGCATTGATGGTGCCTTTCCAGATGTGTAAGCTGCCCATGCCACACGCACTCATGCAACCCCATACCATCAGAGATGCAGGCTTCTGAACTGAGAGCCAGTTTTCCAAAAAGAACTTCAAATTTTGATTCGTCTGACCACAGAACAGTTTTCCACTTTGCCACAGTCCATTTTAAATGAGCCTTGGCCCAGAGAAAACGCCTGCGCTTCTGGATCATGTTTAGATATGGCTTCTTTTTTGACCTATAGAGTTTTAGCCGGCAACGGCGAATGGCACGGTGGATTGTGTTCACCGACAATGTTTTCTGGAAGTATTCCTGAGCCCATGTTGTGATTTCCATTACAGTAGCATTCCTGTATGTGATGCAGTGCCGTCTAAGGGCCCGAAGATCACGGGCATCCAGTATGGTTTTCCGGCCTTGACCCTTACGCACAGAGATTGTTCCAGATTCTCTGAATCTTTGGATGATATTATGCACTGTAGATGATGATAACTTCAAACTCTTTGCAATTTTTCTCTGAGAAACTCCTTTCTGATATTGCTCCACTATTTTTCGCCACAGCATTGGGGGAATTGTTGATCCTCTGCCCATCTTGACTTCTGAGAGACACTGCCACTCTGAGAGGCTCTTTTTATACCCAATCATGTTGCCAATTGACCTAATAAGTTGCAAATTGGTCCTCCAGCTGTTCCTTATATGTACATTTAACTTTTCCGGCCTCTTATTGCTACCTGTCACAACTGTAGCTCTCATGAAATCCAAAATGAGCCAATATTTGGCATGACATTTCAAAATGTCTCACTTTCAACATTTGATATGTTATCTATATTCTATTGTGAATAAAATATAAGTTTGTGAGATCTGTAAATTATTGCATTCCTTTTATATTCACAATTTGTACAGTGTCCCAACTTTTTTGGAATCGGGTTTGTAGTTACAGGCACACACACTTTGGAAAAAATACTATTACTGGCACTCAGACATGAATGTTCAGTTGTGTTGATAGAAAAAAACAAGATGCATTTCTAGTTTCAACGTTATTTGGTTATTTGTTCTTTAGAAAAGGTGCACCACTTTACTCCTGGAGCCACATTGAGATCCTGATATCTCTGGAAATTTACCATATTGAGCCTTAAAAATTAAGAAACCAAAAGAAAAGTTTGTTACGAATTAGAATCTAAAAGAATAAGATATCTTAATATGATAAGAGAAGATATCTTTAATATGAATTATGCTCATTTGCGTTAATATGAACATGCAAACTTGGGGCAAAAAAACACAAGAAGTGCCTTTTCCCATTTTTGAACGGTCACCGTTGGCATATAACGCAACAAAGATTGCTAAAGTCAACAGATTTTACTAATAGAGCTACCAATCTCTGTGTAAAAATAAAATAATGATGCTGCCATCTTTCTAAAGTCCTTTTTACACCCCTGTATTTAATTAATTAATGCAAAAACTAACAAAGAGCAATATATTTTGTAGCATCTTTTAACCTTTGTTGATACTAGTTAGTAAAAATATTCATGTCAGTTCACAGTAGGGTTTCCAACTTCTGGAGAGGAAAATAAGGGACAACCGTGATTCTTTATAGGAAAATAAGGGACACTTAAAGTATTTGTACTGTACAGAATCTGCAAGCGGTTCTCAGACATAAACACATTTGGGTCATTTTGGGTCTGTAGGAACTCATAATGTAATAACTGCACATAATGTAAAAACTGCACTTGTAATAAAATGTTCATAAGCTACTTTTCTCACAATGTAATAAAATCTTTAGCTCATAATGTAATCATTTTTAGATTGAGAAATTTATTACATTATAAACTCACCAAAACACTGTCATATTGTCATAATTGTAATAGCTTTTAAAACATAAAAAATATTAGTATTCCTTTACATTACATTTTAAAACATCTAAATGCAGTCTTAAACCAGCTGCGAAATGCAACAGATTTAAATATTCATGCAATTATTATTATTATTATTATTATTATTATTATTATTATTATTAATAGTATCAGTAATCTGGTGGATTTTGTAGGCAGGTTAAGACTGGGTTTAGATTTTTAAAATGTACTGTAAAGGAATACCAGTGCTTAATATTGAATAAAATCTAATAATAATAATAATATTTAAATGTTGCAGTTAAATGTTAAATGTTCTCGGGTAGTTTAAGACTGGATTTAGATTTTTAAAAATGTACTGTATGGGAATATTAATATTTTTTATGTTTTAAAAGCTATTACAATTATGACAATATGTCTGTTTTTGGTGAGTTTATAATGTAATACACCGTAAAAACAAATGTGTTCAGTTGACTTAATTCAATTGTGCAAACTCATTGCCTTAATTCAGTTAAGTAAGCATAACTTAATTGCATCAAGTTCTTACTTTTTTTTTAAGTTTTGTCAACTTAATTCTATCTGTGATCTGAGGAAGTGTACTCCCAGAGTGCACTGCGGCATGAATAAATTAATTGCTTTGTTTTACTATTTTTGACTTTATTTTTGTTGCAAACTAGGTGTATCAAAACTCACGAAGGCGAAGGAGAAGGAGAAGGAGAAGGAGAAGGAGAAGGAGAAGGAGAAGGAGAAGGAGAACTTGGAACAGGAACTTTAATGACAAAACTCACAGGGAACACTCAGAAACACCGGTATACATGAACGTCAATGGCGGGAAATGGCGGGAAAACTGAACAGAGGAACAAACTCAAAGACAAGCAAAACAGGCTAGACATGTAACAATTTTACTATTTGTCTTCTGTCAGTATAACCCCAATAACAACAGCAAATAACATTGTAAAGGTCTTATTAATAATTAAATAATTAAATAAATAAATAAAAAACCCTTGTTACCATTGTTGTGTTTTGATGCTGAATGTTGAAGTGTGTGTGTGACTCAAGCATGGTCAATTGCAAGATATTGTCACTAATATAGAGGGATTATATCAACCCAATTAAAAGTTTATGCCATAAGTGTTAGCAAAAAAATGTTAAAAGATCATTATTTGACATGAAATATAGTTATGTTATATATCATTAATTCACAAAATGGTACTCAAACCAGTCAAGTAATGTTTACTTGGGTTTTCTAAGTAATGAAGGCATAGCATGCAAACAGTTCAGATTACTAAATTGTTTTAAGTAAGCTCAACAAATTATTGGACATTAAGTAAAGTTTACTAAAAAGTCTCAGTAAGAACAACTGATTTTCTCATAATGTAAAAATTGTTATTATATTATGAGCTCAATATTTTATTACATTTTAAGAGAATTATTACATTATGAACATTGTATTTAAATAATAATGTAATACTTATTACATTATGTACAGTTTTTACATTATGTGCAGTTATTGCATTATGATTTGCTACACATGTAAAATCAACCAAATTTCAGAAACGTTCCTGGCTCAAATTTTAGATTTTATTTATTTATTTATTTTTCTGAAGAAAGACAAGCATAAATGAAGAAGAAAGCCAAAATATGAAATGTCACAGATGTGTATTTACTGAGTAATTCACTGTTTTGTAGAGGAGGGTCAAAATGACAATTTTCAACTGAGATTTGGAGCCAAATTACAGGGGTGTAAAAATGGCGTTGAAAAGATGGCAGCATCATTATTTTATTTTTACACGGAGATTGGTAGCTCTATTAGTAAAATCTGTTGACTTTAGCAATCTTTGTTGCGTTATATGCCAACGGTGACGGTTCAAAAATGGGAAAAAGCACTTCTTGTGTTTTTTTGCCCCAAGTTTGCATGTTCATATTAACTCAAATGAGCATAATTCATATTAAAGATATCTTCTCTTATCATATTAAGATATCTTATTCTTTTAGATTCTAATTCTTAACAAACTTTTCTTTTGGTTTCTTAATTTTTAAGGCTCAATATGGTAAATTTCCAGAGATATCAGGATCTCAATGTGGCTCCAGGAGTAAAGTGGTGCACCTTTTCTAAAGAACAAATAACCAAATAATGTTGAAACTAGTAATGCATCTCGTTTTTTTCTATCAACACAATTGAACATTCATGTCTGAGTGCCAGTAATAGTATTTTTCCAAAGTGTGTGTGCCTGTAACTATAAAGTATTAGTATTAATAAAAATCTCTTTCTTTTTGTAGTCTTCATTTTAAAGGCCCTATATGGTTCAATCCCATAGATATAATGTTGCTCCATGTTCAAATTGTTGAATTTTATTTATTTTATTATTTTACATAGCTCCACCAATGGATATTAATAAATATCATCAACCTCTATTCAAAAAGTTAAACCTAGAAGGTATTTTTGTTTTGTTTTTGTCAGGAAAATCAAATTTGAAAGCATAATAACAGAACGTCTTTGAAATTTCAGCCAATAAACCTTTTTTTAAACAATGGCACAAAGCTTTTAACTAAATGCATAAATGAAAATGCATATTTTTCAGTTAAACAGAAGAGGATTACTATGGGCTGCTTTTGGTGCTTGAGAGGACTGGCAGAGGATTCTGCTGGGTCTTAAAGCCTTCAGCCAACGGCTATGTTTGCAGATCAAACAATGATTTGTCTCAAAGTAATGATTAAATCTCAATTTAGAGCGTATGCCTGAGTATACGGGACAAACTGCGTTCTGTGTGAAAGCCTTACATGCCTGGATGCCT
>CM077169.1:51296679-51436679 GCA_039654105.1 Coreius guichenoti | reverse complement strand
CATTCCAAAAAAGTTGGGACAGGTAGCAATAAGAGGCCGGAAAAGTTAAATGTACATATAAGGAACAGCTGGAGGACCAATTTACAACTTATTAGGTCAATTGGCAACATGATTGGGTATAAAAAGAGCCTCTCAGAGTGGCAGTGTCTCTCAGAAGTCAAGATGGGCAGAGGATCACCAATTCCCCCAATGCTGCGGCGAAAAATAGTGGAGCAATATCAGAAAGGAGTTTCTCAGAGAAAAATTGCAAAGAGTTTGAAGTTATCATCATCTACAGTGCATAATATCATCCAAAGATTCAGAGAATCTGGAACAATCTCTGTGCGTAAGGGTCAAGGCCGGAAAACCATACTGGATGCCTGTGATCTTCGGGCCCTTAGACGGCACTGCATCACATACAGGAATGCTACTGTAATGGAAATCACAACATGGGCTCAGGAATACTTCCAGAAAACATTGTCGGTGAACACAATCCACCGTGCCATTCGCCGTTGCCGGCTAAAACTCTATAGGTCAAAAAAGAAGCCATATCTAAACATGATCCAGAAGCGCAGGCGTTTTCTCTGGGCCAAGGCTCATTTAAAATGGACTGTGGCAAAGTGGAAAACTGTTCTGTGGTCAGACGAATCAAAATTTGAAGTTCTTTTTGGAAAACTGGGACGCCATGTCATCCGGACTAAAGAGGACAAGGACAACCCAAGTTGTCATCAGCGCTCAGTTCAGAAGCCTGCATCTCTGATGGTATGGGGTTGCATGAGTGTGTGTGGCATGGGCAGCTTACACATCTGGAAAGGCACCATCAATGCTGAAAGGTATATCCAAGTTCTAGAACAACATATGCTCCCATCCAGACGTCGTCTCTTTCAGGGAAGACCTTGCATTTTCCAACATGACAATGCCAGACCACATACTGCATCAATTACAACATCATGGCTGCATAGAAGAAGGATCCGGGTACTGAAATGGCCAGCCTGCAGTCCAGATCTTTCACCCATAGAAAACATTTGGCGCATCATAAAGAGGAAGATGCGACAAAGAAGACCTAAGACAGTTGAGCAACTAGAAGCCTGTATTAGACAAGAACGGGACAACATTCCTATTCCTAAACTTGAGCAACTTGTCTCCTCAGTCCCCAGACGTTTGCAGACTGTTATAAAAAGAAGAGGGGATGCCACACAGTGGTAAACATGGCCTTGTCCCAACTTTTTTGAGATGTGTTGATGCCATGGAATTTAAAATCAACTTCTTTTTCCCTTAAAATGATACATTTTCTCAGTTTAAACATTTGATATGTCGTCTATGTTGTATTCTGAATAAAATATTGAAATTTGAAACTTCCACATCATTGCATTCTGTTTTTATCCACAATTTGTACAGTGTCCCAACTTCGTTTTGGAATCGGGTTTGTATATTCACTTCTGTCAAAATCAAACTTTGGCCTCAGATGAAACTCAAAACCTGCAAATACACAGACTACTTTCCTGCCCAGTGAACACTAGTGAGATCAATTCATAACACTGTAACAAACAAAAACTCTTACTGGGATTCAAGAATAATTTGAAGTGTCTATTACAGTATACAGCATAAATGAAAGAGTGCAGATAGAGTAAAATGAGCTTTCATTTCACTATTGTAAAGTGATCTTACAGTAGATGAAAGTACATGAAATAGTTGATGTTGCAACAGAAGAAACGTTTTAAAACCAAAGAACTGTGTATGCAACTCAGTACAGTATACTGTCACATTACAGTTTTTCTGAATTGAAACACATTTCTTGAAACCATCACTCAAAAGCCCTGACTACTCCGGCAAAATCAAACAATTGCCTCAAAACTATTTCACCTGTTCTCAAAATCAAACAAAGCTTTCAGATCATACACACATGAGTCAATAATATAAGCACTACAGTTCATTCATTAGACACTACATCAGAAAATGGAGAACACAGCATCCAGAACATGAGCTTACAGAAAAAAAAATGTTGCAATTACATAAAAAAAGTATAGTAATCAAAAGCTAGAAAGTACAGTATTGTATTGAATATTTTATGGTAATGAACACCAACACTTTTACTGTAAAAATACAGCAGTCTAAATGCAAAAGTTCAAAGAAAACTCTACACTCTCAGAAAAAAAGGTACAAAGGCTGTCACTGGGACAGTACCCTTCACAAAGGTTCTAATATGTACCATTTAGGTACTAATATGTACATTTTTGGAACCAATATGTACCTTTGAGGGACTAATATGCACTCTAGAGGTACAAAGGTGTACCTTTTGAAAAGGTACCGCCCCAGTGACAACTTTTGGACCTTTTTTTCTGAGAGTGTAAATGAAAAGTATGTTACAGTACTGTACACTCAAAAAAGTTGTGCAACTGCAAAACGCCGCATCACGTCTTTGTGCTAGGTCCGGCCTGAGTCAAGTCAAGTCCTCTTTATTTTTATAGTGCTTTATACAAACCCGATTCCAAGAAAGTTGGGACACTGTACAAATTGTGAATAAAAACAGAATGCAATGATGTGGAAGTTTCAAATTTCAATATTTTATTCAGAATACAACATAGATGACATATCAAATGTTTAAACTGAGAAAATGTATGATTTTAAGGGAAAAAGAAGTTGATTTTAAATTTCATGGCATCAACACATCTCAAAAAAGTTGGGACAAGGCCATGTTTACCACTGTGTGGCATCCCCTCTTCTTTTTATAACAGTCTGCAAACGTCTGGGGACTGAGGAGACAAGTTGCTCAAGTTTAGGAATAGGAATGTTGTCCCATTCTTGTCTAATACAGGTTTCTAGTTGCTCAACTGTCTTAGGTCTTCTTTGTCGCATCTTCCTCTTTATGATGCGCCAAATGTTTTCTATGGGTGAAAGATCTGGACTGCAGGCTGGCCATTTCATCACCCGGATCCTTCTTCTACGCAGCCATGATGTTGTAATTGATGCAGTATGTGGTCTGGCATCGTCATGTTGGAAAATGCAAGGTCTTCCCTGAAAGAGACGACGTCTGGATGGGAGCAGATGTTGTTCTAGAACTTGGATATACCTTTCAGCATTGATGGTGCCTTTCCAGATGTGTAAGCTGCCCATGCCACACACACTCATGCAACCCCATACCATCAGAGATGCAGGCTTCTGAACTGAGCGCTGATAACAACTTGGGTTGTCCTTGTCCTCTTTAGTCCGGATGACATGGCGTCCCAGTTTTCCAAAAAGAACTTCAAATTTTGATTCGTCTGACCACAGAACAGTTTTCCACTTTGCCACAGTCCATTTTAAATGAGCCTTGGCCCAGAGAAAACGCCTGCGCTTCTGGATCATGTTTAGATATGGCTTCTTTTTTGACCTATAGAGTTTTAGCCGGCAACGGCGAATGGCACGGTGGATTGTGTTCACCGACAATGTTTTCTGGAAGTATTCCTGAGCCCATGTTGTGATTTCCATTACAGTAGCATTCCTGTATGTGATGCAGTGCCGTCTAAGGGCCCGAAGATCACGGGCATCCAGTATGGTTTTCCGGCCTTGACCCTTACGCACAGAGATTGTTCCAGATTCTCTGAATCTTTGGATGATATTATGCACTGTAGATGATGATGATAACTTCAAACTCTTTGCAATTTTTCTCTGAGAAACTCCTTTCTGATATTGCTCCACTATTTTTCGCCGCAGCATTGGGGGAATTGGTGATCCTCTGCCCATCTTGACTTCTGAGAGACACTGCCACTCTGAGAGGCTCTTTTTATACCCAATCATGTTGCCAATTGACCTAATAAGTTGTAAATTGGTCCTCCAGCTGTTCCTTATATGTACATTTAACTTTTCCGGCCTCTTATTGCTACCTGTCCCAACTTTTTTGGAATGTGTAGCTCTCATAAATCCAAAATGAGCCAATATTTGGCATGACATTTCAAAATGTCTCACTTTCAACATTTGATATGTTATCTATATTCTATTGTGAATAAAATATAAGTTTATGAGATTTGTAAATTATTGCATTCCTTTTTTATTCACAATTTGTACAGTGTCCCAACTTTTTTGGAATCGGGTTTGTACAATACAGATTGTTTCAAAGCAGCTTTACAGTGATAACAGGAAAATGGTGATCAGTGATGCAAAGAGAGTTGATTTTGGCTGTACAGCAGCAACAGAAAACAGTGTCATTGTTCAGCTGAAGTCAGGTCAATGTTGATTCAGTTCTGTTGTAAAGATCATTACAGTTTTTTACGATCGCTATGGCAATTTTTTCAATACTTTTAACAATTTTCCTAAACTCTTAACACACCAACAACACACAATTGCCAAAACGGTTAATTTAATGCTCAAAATCACACTTTGTAAACTAAACTCCAACACTAGTTTTCAAAATGCAATAATACATTAACACAATACACTATCTACCAAAACCCTAACACATGTTCTCTTCCAACAGGAACATTTAGTCAATTATAGCACAATGTCATAAAAACACTAACACTAGATGGAATCGCAGAAACTGCATTATTTTATGTGTCAGGTCTGCCCTTATACAATAGACAGTATATTATTGATCATAGATTGTGTCTTTTGAAGCCTCTCCTCATTTTTGTTTTGTTGGGTTTAGTAAATGCATGCATTTTGTTTCTTTCACTGCAGAAATTCAATACACAAAATGAATGACCCATCTCAGAGTAGCTTTATGCCCTTCAGTTTTATTTCATTATCAGCAATCACCGTGTTGACAATAGCAAGTTCCTGTTCTTCATTTAGGAGCTTTCCTCTGCACCCTGAGCGAGGTAGACGTTGAATCCTTAGATAGACAAAATACAGTTAGATATTAGGCATACAGTCACTGTAATACATGGTAAAAGTATTTACACTTTGCAGTAGGAGAAGCCCTTATACAATATCCTACCTGTTGGTTTCTCGAAAATTCTGGATAATGGATGCCACTGTGTCCCGGCTGAGATTTGGGTGTACTCGTTCACCAGCCTCTCTGTATGATAGCCTGTGGTTTATGACGTGGTGTATGATAGTAGCTCTTATTTCATCAGTTACCCTAATTCTGGCCCTTCTTTGAGCGCCACCATGCGCTCATTCTAACTCCTCAATCTCTACCTTGTCCTTGTCCAGGCATTCCTCTCCCTTGCCCTTGTCCCACTTCTCTCCCTTGTCCTGGTACTCATCTTCCTCTCCCTCGTGCAGGCATTTTTCTGACTTTCTTTGTGTTGCTCTATATTGTTCCTTTTTCACACAAGATCAGCCCAAAGAGGCTCTTTTACTGTATACCATATGGTCATGTGATTGAAAGAGCATCAACACCTGAACAATTCCTAGATGGGAATCAGCTGTGATTTATATATTTGCATAACTTCAATCAGCTGTTTCTCAGTAACAATGGAATAAAATACAGGGGATATATTTGTGTTCACAATATAAACAGCTGTTCACCTTGACTTTAGCCTATAAGGTTAGGTTTAGAACATGGTGTTATCTGTTCTGACATACAGTGTTAAAGCACTGGTAAATTTGGCAGTAAAATGCATTGTTTTGGTCTTGGTTGAGCTTGTGTGTAAAAGAAGTTCAAGCATTTTAAATTTGTGTTAACTATATGCATTTTGTGTAAAAGCAACAATAAATGTGTTAATTGTATAGCCTACACAGATAGATGTTGTGCTAACTGTGTTAAGAGGTTAGGAAATTTGTTAAAAGTATTGAAAAAATTGTCATAGTGATTGTAAAAAACTGTAATATCTAACTGTATTTTGTCTATCTAAGGATTCAACGTCTACCTCGCTCAGGGTGCAGAGGAAAGCTCCTAAATGAAGAACAGGAACTTGCTATTGTCAACACGGTGATTGCTGATAATGAAATAAAACTGAAGGGCATAAAGCTACTCTGAGATGGGTCATTCATTTTGTGTATTGAATTTCTGCAGCGAAAGAAACAAAATGCATGCATTTACTAAACCCAACAAAACAAAAATGTGGAGAGGCTTCAAAAGACACAATCTATGATCAATAATATACTGTCTATTGTATAAGGGCAGACCTGACACATAAAATAATGCAGTTTCTGTGATTCCATCAGTGTTAAATGTTTAAACTGAGAAAATGTATGATTTTAAGGGAAAAATAAGTTGATTTTAAATTTCATGGCATCAACACATCTCAAAAAAGTTGGGACAAGGCCATGTTTACCACTGTGTGGCATCCCCTCTTCTTTTTATAACAGTCTGCAAACGTCTGGGGACTGAGGAGACAAGTTGCTCAAGTTTAGGAATAGGAATGTTGTCCCATTCTTGTCTAATACAGGCTTCTAGTTGTTCAACTGTCTTAGGTCTTCTTTGTCACATCTTCCTCTTTATGATGCGCCAAATGTTTTCTATGGGTGAAAGATCTGGACTGCAGGCTGGCCATTTCAGTACCCGGATCCTTCTTCTACGCAGCCATGATGTTGTAATTGATGCAGTATGTGGTCTGGCATTGTCATGTTGGAAAATGCAAGGTCTTCCCTGAAAGAGACGACGTCTGGATGGGAGCATATGTTGTTCTAGAACTTGGATATACCTTTCAGCATTGATGGTGCCTTTCCAGATGTGTAAGCTGCCCATGCCACACGCACTCATGCAACCCCATACCATCAGAGATGCAGGCTTCTGAACTGAGCGCTGATAACAACTTGGGTTGTCCTTGTCCTCTTTAGTCCGGATGACATGGCGTCCCAGTTTTCCAAAAAGAACTTCAAATTTTGATTGGTCTGACCACAGAACAGTTTTCCACTTTGCCACAGTCCATTTTAAATGAGCCTTGGCCCAGAGAAAACGCCTGCGCTTCTGGATCATGTTTAGATATGGCTTCTTTTTTGACCTATAGAGTTTTAGCCGGCAACGGCGAATGGCACGGTGGATTGTGTTCACCGACAATGTTTTCTGGAAGTATTCCTGAGCCCATGTTGTGATTTCCATTACAGTAGCATTCCTGTATGTGATGCAGTGCCGTCTAAGGGCCCGAAGATCACGGGCATCCAGTATGGTTTTCTGACCTTGACCCTTACGCACAGAGATTGTTCCAGATTCTCTGAATCTTTGGATGATATTATGCACTCTAGATAATGATAACTTCAAACTCTTTGCAATTTTTCTCTGAGAAACTCCTTTCTGATATTGCTCCACTATTTTTCGCCGCAGCATTGGGGGAATTGGTGATCCTCTGCCCATCTTGACTTCTGAGAGACACTGCCACTCTGAGAGGCTCTTTTTATACCCAATCATGTTGCCAATTGACCTAATAAGTTGCAAATTGGTCCTCCAGCTGTTCCTTATATGTACATTTAACTTTTCCGGCCTCTTATTGCTACCTGTCCCAACTTTTTTGGAATGTGTAGCTCTCATGAAATCCAAAATGAGCCAATATTTGGCATGACATTTCAAAATGTCTCACTTTCAACATTTGATATGTTATCTATATTCTATTGTGAATAAAATATAAGTTTATGAGATTTGTAAATTATTGCATTCCTTTTTTAATCACAATTTGTACAGTGTCCCAACTTTTTTGGAATCGGGTTTGTACACGGTAACAAATATATTTTATTTTTCCACAAAAACAATGTACACAGTGTATATCCCAACCAACACAAAGTTGCACATACAGTGGTCTACATACAAAACAACAGAAGAATTGACTGTATACAGTTACAGTAATAAAAAAGAGCTCACCTGTTGCCCTTTTATGCTAAAGCTCTGTTTGCTAATTGTAAAACTGTGTGACAGGTGTTTGCCCATGTGATGAGCCAGTGTGCATATTTGAATGGCAGTGTGTTCCTTGTGAAAACAAGAGATTTGCTGCATGAAAATTGTGCCAAATGCAGAGAATTGTGTGTAGTGTTTTGAAAAAAGTGTGTTTTAGAACTGCAATTTGAGTGTAAAGCAGGAATTGTGCTTGTAGTTTAGCAGAATTGGTTCAGGGGATGAGTTACATGTTGTGGTCATTGTGACTCAAGTACCAGTATTTGTGTGTAAACAACTGAGAAAAGCTGTAATAAAGATACATATATTGGCCAAACACAGCACAAGACCAGTGTACAATGATGAAAATGTTTATTTCTCTCCACAGTGTAAAATACATCCAAGCATTTCCAAAAGTTGCATTTTGTACTGAAAATCAGAACATATTCTAAATACAATATAGTATATGAACAAAAACCTTTGTAGAGACAAAAAGAAAGCAAACAAATCTGAAAATCTGCATCTGGCCATAGCACTTCATCCACATCACAGGCGATGTCCTCTCGCAAGACAGCGAGGGAAGAATCTTCTTGAATGGCGACTCCATCCTTGCACAGACCCTGCATTAGTTAGGTCACAGGCCGCCTACATGGCGTGAATGAGGGATATCCTGACATAGGGCTGGAGATCGTAAACCTTCCACCGCAATGCTGCAAACAAACCTCCCTCAATGGGGTTAAGGAAGGGAGAGTATGGTGGGAGGAATTGGAGTGAAAATTGTCGATGCTCATGAAACCAGTTTTGGACCAGAGCAGAATATATATTGTCCCAGATGAGAATGTATCTCATCTGCACTGCATCCATTTGGTCTTCTGCTATGACGATGTTGTGTAGTCAGTCTAAAAATGAGAGTATGTGTGCCGTGTTGTAAAGGACCTAAGTTCGTAGGGACCCCATTGATTGCAGCGCACAATATTCAAAACAGCTCTGTGGCCAATGATGTTTCTCCCTTTTCCTCTTCCTCTTACTGTAATATTGCCCTTCATTTTTGTTGACGACGGGTAAACTCACCTGTTATATTGACTGTTGAGTTTACAGTTAAGCACCTGAGTGCCTGCACACCTGACGGCCGTGTTTGATCAACTGGTTCATAGGTGTGGTATTTTGGAAAGCAGTGCCTTGAAATGGCAAAGAAGTGACATCAGGTTAGATTTCTGTGTCTAATGTAGAGAAGTGTGTTTAGTTATTTGCAAAAAGTGTGAGGCTGAGAATGTGCCTATAGTTGTGCAGATCTGGGCTGAGGTTTTGCTCCTTGAGTGTCAGGTTTCACAAACTGTGTGTTAATTTTAGTGTGTAAGTAATCGTAAAAAACTGTATTGTATTTTGAAAATTAGTGTTGGAGTTTAGTTTACAAAGTGTGATTTTGAGCATGAAATTAACCGTTTTGGCAGTTGTGTGTTGTAGGTGTGTTGGTGTGTTAAGAGTTTAGGAAAATTGTTAAAAGTATTGAAAAAAAAGTCATAGCGATCGTAAAAAACTGTAACTGTGTTTAATTTTTGCCTCGTGTTTAGTGTTTTGTGACTCAAATGTATCACAGTGTGAAATGTGTTTTAGTGAGTGAGAATGTGTTTAGAGTTTAGCAAAAAAAGAGTGCATGAGATTTGCAAACAGTGTCTAACTGCCTGAACTTGTTTAAGGTTTTGCAGAAAGAGTGATTTATTTGACAAATTGGTTTAGGCTATTGAGAATTTGGTTCAGAGAATGGGGTTTAGTGTTTTAGCAATTCAGAAAAACTGTAATAAAGAAATAAATTCACCATCCTCTGCACCTTCGGCCAAATATACAGTTACAGTTTCTTCTGACTAATTTAATGGTGTACATGTGCTACAGTTTACTGGACACAGAATAGTGAAATTTCTCTCATATAAAGTTGTTACTGTGTACTGTAATTATACTGTATGTGTAAGCAGTATAAAACCCTGTCGATGATTCTAGGATGCAATTTCTAAAGCACAATCAGCTGTGCTCCTGTTTATATTATCCCGGGATTCTGATTGGTGTGTCATCATTTTTGCTACTGAATGTTTCCTGATGGATAAATGTGTGCTGTTTGAGTTCACATAGTGCCACTTGAGTTAATTATACTGTGTGTTTGTGTTTTCTGAACGAGAACATGGTTAAACCACTGTAAAACAAGGGCAATTATAGAGTTTTGCAGAAATCATTAAGCAAATTGGAATGTGTGTGAAAACAAGTGAAACGTGTTTATAGTTTTGAGAAATGTGTCTTTGTTTTGAGAATTGAATAAATGGTTTGGGAAATTGTGTCAAATGATTCAGTTATAGTGTGTTAGCAATCGAGAAAAACTGTAAGACTACAACTGAAAAATGTATATTATATATAAAATTCAACCCGCCAAAGTGGCTAGTAGGAGTGACTGCGTTACACGCCACTGCTGAAATACACACGCATTTTCCAGGTTGGTGGGTGTTAATGTCAAGCCCTGCATAGGAGAAATCAGAATAGCAACTACACTTAACATAAACAATACCAGATGAAGAACTGAGGAAACACAGAGCAGGGCATGCACGTGACGTCACGGTCAGCTGAGGGACTGCGGTTACGCCCCACTGAGTGGCAAAAAGACTGAGCGGCAGCATTGGTTTACAGCGTAAATGGGTGGGGGTCGGGGAGGCTTGGCCACGGACCCCTTGGACATCCCTGTGCCCCCCTCCGGACCGAGAGAGACGGACTTGATAATAGCGTGTAATTTTGTCATTAAACCACTGCTACTGATTGATTTTAGAGGGAAAAGCTGCCCATAACTGCTGGTCTAGGATCTGTAATCCTCGTAATCCTCTGTAAGAATTCGTAATAATAGCATATTATTAACGAAAAGGAGTTGGCAAAAGTTCCAGTACATATCTGTCTTTGCGCTCGTCAAATGATTTAATTTCCAACTAGTTTTCCCTTCGGTAAGTAATGTAGCCAATCACAGACATGTTTGTTGATTTCTTGAACGCAATGGCCAATCACAGGTGTTGAAGTGAGAATCCACTCACCGCTTGAGTATTTGTCCAGTGCTGAGTTCTGCATGTGCGCAAATCCTTTTTTTGGAACTTCTGGAGGGAACATAAGTCTGAAGTAGTGAGTTTAGGTATAGAGGTGCAGAGCCAGTGGTTGTTCTATAGGCAAACATCAATGCCTTGAATTTGATACAAGCGGCAATTTCCAACCAGTGCAAGTTTATGAGGAGAGGTGTGACATGCGCTCTCTTCGGCTTGTTAAAGATCACTCTTGCTGCTGCATTCTGGATCAGTTGCAGAGATTTGAGAGTGTGTGCTGGAAGGAACCCATTACAATAGTCCAGTCTGGATAGAACAAGAGCTTCGATGAGGAGTTGTGTATCACGCTCCGATAGGAAGGGCCTGATCCTCCTAATGTTGTATAAGGTTAATTGCAGGACTGGATATTCCAAGAAAGAGATCGTGAGCAAACTGGCATATATCTGATGCAATAAAGCTACTGCCCCATTAAGCCTGCAACATAAAAAATAAAAAGGTAAAATTGCTTATAAACAACATGGAATGTGAAAAGCATTACACATCACAACCGATCTGCACAAATGCTTCACTGTAAAAATATTTAATCTTAAAAACTCAAGTTCAGTTGCTACCTTAAATTATAATCAGCTCGGTTGTACAAGTCATTTCAACTTAAATTCTATTAAACTCGAGTTGAATCTCATATAACTTATTAAAAAAAATTGAAACTGCTTAATTTATTTTATTTAAAGTAATGTAAAAACATACGTTTCTATGACTTACTGATCGTATAATTTTTTACAATATTTCAGGCACATAATGTATATATTTTTTGTCACAGGCACCAAACAATTACAGAAGCACCATGATAAAGGTGCACATAACAAATGCACTTATGTATAACATATCAGTTCTGTTCATTTCAGTTCAGTTGAGTTCACTCAGCAGAGCTGATGTTCTACCACTAGGTGTCAGTGGCGCACCGGCTGTATCCTCCTGGGACCAGGAATAGACTTTTGTCCACTGTACTAGTGGACATTATATTTGAGTGAATTTCTCTCACACAATACATGTCACAGTTTTGATCTGTAAAGAGCACATTCAGAGCTTTTCACAGATACCAAATGTTTGGAGGTCTCACCAGGACAACAACTTCTCCTTGGTCTTTAAAAATGACTGACATTAATTTAGTGATCGAATTTAGCACTCTTATGGAAATATGATGTACATATTGTAATTATCATTTAAATCTGACTAATTTTCTAATCGTTTCTGACAAATCAAAATCAACAATGTTATGGGGTTTCTAATCAAAATATGACTTTCTGTTACCAAACAGGGCATTGATTTCATAAATGTCCACTATAATGGACACCAGGGGGGTATTCCAGAAAGCAGGTTATGTGACATACCCGGGTATGTTTAAGAGTAAGTAAGCGGATAACCTCAACTTTCGGTTCCAAAAACGGAGGTAACTTTCAGGGTGTGTAAGTAGCCATAGCAACTCACTCTCTGAACATAAGCTGCTCCAGAGCAGGTTATGTTCCAGGGTTAGTTTGCTTAAGAGGTATTCAGATGCGTGTTATATAATTAATATAGTTATATTAATATAACTAAATGTGTTATATAGTTACAGTTATATAATATACAATATTATATATCAATTCTAAAGCACTATTATAACAAGGTAATGTTTAAATGTTAATTCAATTCAAATATATTTATTATTTATTTTATAGTCATATCACACATGGATCTGCATTCAATTAATTAGCATCTAACAAACAATATAATCCTTGTTCTCTGTGAATAAAGATTACTTGCTAAACGAAAAGGTTGAAAAAATGATTGCACAAACACCAAATAGGTGGCGATGTGCATTAAGTAGGTTATGTAAATCGCCATTAAACAAAAGAAGAAGAAGGAAGTAGAATGGCGCGCTCTTTCTTAGCGTCTGTTTCCATGGTGAATCATCGATTCGTCGCTCTGTTGAGAATGTCTTGTGAGTTAACCGGGAACATAGGCTGAATCCGAAATCGCCCCCTATACCCTTAAACAGGGCACTATTTGAGGGGACAGCCATTTGTAGTGGTGTCCGAAACCATAGTGGACGTTATTGAGTGCACTCATTCTATCCCACAATGCACCGCAATAACGAGTGTACAGCCGATCTACACACAGCGGCTGTCCGAATTCACTCACTTGTTTTCATTCACTCCTTCAAGTGAACTGTATTAGTGGACTAAAGTAGGGAATAGTGATTGAGAGTTTAGGGGGCGATTTCGGATTCAGCCATACTGTGAGTTCTCTGAATCTGAACTTACTCACGGACACGTTTTTGGAACCAGCATACCTCGAGTAAGCAAGGTTTGGGTTAATCAACCAAGAGTTCAGGGTATAAGTGATGGTAAGTTAACCTTGCTTTCTGGAATACCCCCCAGGACTTAAATCATGTTTATTAGGCATTCTGGAGACACAACAAGTGAATAGGGAAAGAAATTACATATCAATGTTCCTTTAAAATATTAGATATTATTATGAAAATGTTGCCAATTATGTCTCCCATTATGTTGCTCCAAGAACACATTAAATATGAGGTGATACACACAGTATTTATTTAGACCTGCTGCAGATGTGCTTGGCTCTGTTAGCTGTTTATTAGACGATGAAAGGAGGACGAGTCTCTTCAAAAAGTGTTCAAAATCAATGTAACAATGAAAGTGATAACGTTAACTTTTGTTTTATCAGTGTACATACTCATGTTCAGAACATCTGTGTATGGGAAGATAATTATCAACAAAAATATAGAAATCAACCTGCTTCAATTTTTATTTGATGGATTTACATATCATACTCCTAAAAAATCCTTCTGTCTGTCTTTCACTGTTTCTTTCTATTGTACATTGGGGTCCAAAAGTCAGAGACCACTAGTAAAAATATTCAATTTGTCAGTGTTTTCATATTTGATTCAACATTTTATAATAATATTAGTAATTGTGAAAAGTTTAATTAAACGTGACGATTAAATTTTCTTAGTATTTGGTCTCTCAATATTTTACTTTAAAGTTAGCATGAAACAGAAGTTGCGATAGGGAAGGACTTGATTTCGTCCTTTGGGAATTGATTGGATTGTAGGAAGTTTGGTATTGCTAAATGTACTAACTAACTAAATGTACGCAGATCTGAATGGCAGTTTGCAGTCAGTTGTCTATCTATCTATCTATCTATCTATCTATCTATCTATCTATCTATCTATCTATCTATCTATCTATCTGCCTACCTAAATGTCCTTCCTTCCTTCCAAGAGAGTTCCTCAGAAATGTGTGTCTGTAAACATTTAGCCAGCAGATGTCACTAGAACATCACTATCAATGTCACTAAAAGTCCACAAGTGTTTTAGAAATAATAATATTAAAGGCACAATATGTAAGTTTTCGCCGCTAGAGGTCTCTTATTCAAAACAAAGGCATAGCTTGATGACGCGGGATCATGGGAGTTGTTGTCTTCACCTCAAAAGAATCCGACAGGACTCGGGCAGAAATCATATTCATGGATGAGCTAATGTATTAAAGATTTATTAACGTTACTGTAGTATGAAGCAGGGTGGGGCTGAACGAGGCCGCTGGAGCGATTGCTAATGAGAGACGAGCACGACACACGGCTCGAGAGCAGCTGAGCTTTTATTCTGCTTTAGTCACCACTTCCGCTTCTTCCGCTCATGCGTATGTGCGGGAACGCAGTGCTGTTTTATCATATTACACACATTTGAGTGTGTTGAAAGTTATGTTATAATGCTTCTCTGTCCGTTCGCTTGGCGGCTACTATGAGACACTTGTTCACACTGCAGTGAGCTAGATCATATTAGGCATGGTAAAACATGGTACTCGCGGTAAATCAAGAACACCAGATTTAAACAATAAGACTAACTGTGTTGAGCTGTCCATGAATGATCCAAACAGTTTCTCACCTGTTTAATAAAACACATCATATATTAAAGCGTCTCTGGTGTTTCCATGGTTTCTACAAAATAAAACAGGAAATCGAGGGTAATGCGTGTATGATGTCATTGATAGGCGACGCGTGGACAAGGTCCGTGTCCTGGTTAAAATTGCTTATTTCTCTGGATTTAAACATTCTTGGAAACATTTGGGATAATGTACGTACACAAGTCAACAAAATATATAACATTGTACTAGTGGTTTTTGGATATTTTAATCCAAAAATCTTACGTATTGTGCCTTTAATAATAAAATAATAATAATAATTCTGAGGTACTTTCTTACACCGCTTGAATGAGATCCCATAATAATTAAATATGGCTTTAAAGTTGCAATGATAAATATTACATTGTATTATTAATATCATATTTTTTATATATGATTGGTCCGTTGTAAATATGGTGATTTACCAAACTTTGGTGGATACCCAACTTTAAAAAATATATTAACCTTCTGAATATAGCCATATTTATCAGAAGAGAAGAGAAGAGGTAAGTTATTTTGATTAAACCCACAATCTGTAAGTTTTCGCTGCTAGAGGTCGCATTTTCAAAACAATAACAAAGGCGAGGCCTGATGACGCTATGAAGGAGAGTGGAATGATGGGAGATGTCAATTATTTGCAACTAATGGGTAAATATTTTTGTGCAACACATACTGCACAAGTTTGTCGTGAAGCTCTCTCCATCTCGGAAATGGCACACAGATATTGTGTAACAAGGTTAAAGGATCAGGGAAGAAGGAGGCGGGAAGCGTCTCTCTCGTCCTTCATAACCACCACGCCTGCATTAGCCCACGTATGTTGCCATGGATTCTACAAGCAGAAACTGAGGATAGCGCGGATATTACGTCATTTACAGGCGACAATGACAAGGGACAAGCCATTATTTAAAATTGGAATTTCTCTGGATTTACAAATCCTTGGGAACCTTTGGGATAATGTAAGTGCACAACTGCAATGAAATATATCACACTGTGCAAGTGGTTTTTGGATATTTTATCACAAAAATCTTACATATTGTGCCTTCACGAGAGCACTATGACGCATGCGTGTTGTGTTGACACGAGAACAGACGTCGTTATGTGAAAGCATGTTGGAGATTAATATTTTGTAAATAAAGTTGTAAATTATGTTTTTGTCGCTTCATAAAATTGAGGTTAGTCCACTGGAGTCACATCATGGATTACTTTAATGATGGTTTTACTACCTTTCTGGGGCTTGAAAGTGGTAGTTGCGTTGACTGTCACTGGAGGGACAGAGAGCTCTCAGATTACATCAAAAAGATCTTCATTTTGTGTTCCGAAGATGAACCAAAGTTTGAGCGTCGGCCGACTTTTTTTCAGTGTGTTCTGCACCGTTGACTCTAGTCAGATGCCATGTTTTTTTTTGGCCGATTCAACATGTAGAATCGGCGTCGGGCCGTCGGTGAGAGAGATAACTCTGATTGGCTGTTCGGCTTAGCAAATGAGTCAGCGCACAAGAATAAGAGCAAAAGTGAGGAAAGTGAGCAAATAAATCAAAACTGAACAGAGAAAAGCCTGTTATAATTTTACGTCATCTTACCTGAGCAACACTGCGCGAATACGTTCATAATAACATGAGTGGAGTGAAGAACGTGATCAGCGTGAATGATATTCAAAACGGTAGGCAAACGCTGCTTTGTTGATGGTTTGTATACCTGCAGTATTCACTTTCCCTTTTTGAATGACGAATATAGATGAATATATCTGCTTAAATAGACAGTTGCTAGACAATGCACATGCTAGTTGACAGTCTCCTGTAGTCCTTTTGTTGTGTTCAGGTGCTGTTTTTTTCCCCGACACAGGCGACGCGAGGAGACAACACAGTCGGCTTTCATCAGCGCTAGTTCTTTGGCGTAGGTTTGGTGTGTCCCTACCTTTACGGGTTTGGAACGACATGAATTTTTATTTTTGGGTGAACTATCCATTTAAAGAAAGACAGAAGTAAAGAAAGAGCATGGATCCTGCAGTAACCAACACAGACCACTAGAGGACAGTCAAATCCTTCTCCATGTGATACACAGACAGAAATCTTCAGTAAGTGTCCTGTAGTTTTTAAATTTGCTGCAGACTCCACAGTATCTACATTTCACACACACACACACAGTGACATTTACGTAACAAAACCCCTTCTGGAATAGATCTACTAGAAAACCATTAAGGTGTTCTGATTTAATGAGGTCAGACACAAGGGAGAAACCCATTAGGGTAAAAAAATTACTTAATTGAACTTCTCATCAGAGGTTTAATTTACACATTTTTTTCCTCTTATTATAAAACACATTACATACTGCTATTAGTTCTTAAGAACATTGGCAATTGTTTATAAACATGGAATAATGAGTAGAGTACACTGAAAAAATGGTGTGTTGGATTTACATGATTTAATTGTGTACATCGGTCCCACATGAATCAATTAAGTTAAACATAATTTGTTCATGTAACTTCAACATCATGGAATGAATACATTTTAAGTGACCAAATTAAGTAAGTGAATTTTATATGGCTCCCTGACATGATTCAGGCATTCAATTTCATATATTTTAATGTTACACAACTGAATTATAATACTGTACTAGCTAGTTGACAAACTTTTAGCTAACAATAGCACACATTAGCATCTTAAATGCTAAGCTCCTTCAGCAAAGGAAAGGCTCCTTACAGCCAAAGCAAATGCTCCACTCTTCTCCATAATGGTAACCCACTGTAATTTAAATTGTTCTAATAATTCCAACATAATTGAATATTAAACACAATCAAGTCTCCCCTTTTCTCATCTTGCTCAAAAATACATAAAAATAACACTTTTACATATAAAATAACAACATTTACTCTTTCTTGATTTAGCCATATGCAAAGCATGCTGGGAACTAACAAGCCCCGCCCAGTTTCAGTTAATGCAACACAAATCATTCATGTAATCTCAACACAAACGGATTAAGTAAACTTCAATTTGACTTATATTTAAGTGGATTGAACACAATCAAATTAAGGTAAGACAAAATGTATAGCAATTGTATTGCTTTAGCTCATTTTAATTAAGCAATTTGAAAAAACAATGTATGTGAAATAAGGAATAATGACTATGGCTGACACCAATAAACCTGTTCTACTCCAGTGACTCATGTTTCCTGCTGCTCCTCCATATTCTCGGCTTTATATCAAACCACAACAGGGCGCCGTTGCTGTACACCACAGCAATATTGCATATTTTTATACTCAAATACTTCCAAATATTCCCAAGACAATATCAGCATGGCATAACATACACACCAAGCTCACATAAATCACTTTTGACTAATAATATACACAGAAGCCCTGCCTGTGTTCTGAATCACACAATACAGGTTTCAGCCTAGCATGAATAATGCGGTTCCGCTGCTTTAACCTAATAGCTATTTCAGATTTCTCTCAAGTAAACGTTATGTAAGGGTTCTTCAGTAATGTTTCGTTTCTGGGTCAAAGAAGCCCTATAAAGAAAGAGCTGGGATTTGTCTGATTAAAAAACGATCCTCATCAGGTGAGATTGAATTGAAGACATCCGTCAGGGATTGGATCCTGCGAGGGTTGGAAGGGAAATTGAACTTGAACGTTGACATATTCCAAATGATGTTGCTAAAATTGGAATCCCATTAGTGCGAAGAAACCTGGCCCTCACAACATAGGAAGACAGAAAAGCAGCTGTATGAAGCCGTAAAGACCCAGAGACATGTCATGCATGCTTTGAGGAATTATTATGATCAAGCATTTCTGTGACATTCATCATGCACCTTATTAATTATAGTTTTCTTTTCTGGTCTCATCAATTCTGTATTGTTTCTAACATGATTAACCGATTTACCTGCTACACCTGATTAGTTAATTTCTGGTATATTCTCCATTCTGGACGTAGCAGGCAAGCATTTGGGACTTGTTTTTGTGTACATTTAAAGTAAGTTTGTTTCATGTCTCTTATGTTTTGGATCGTCTGACAGTTCAGTATTTAAGTTTATAGTCTGTGGTTGTTAGTTTCCTTGGCTATTTGTTTAATTATTACCCTTTGTATAAAAGATGTGTACACTCAATATCAACGGATATATATAGTTCTAAAAATCGTTCTAAATATAGAAGAATAGCAGAGTCCACAGAGAAGCGATATTGTTGGAACAATTTTTCTAGCTGATGAACAATAAAAACATTGATATCCAATCAGAACCCACCATACTTTAAAGTTGACCTATTATGCCCCTTTTTACAAGATGTAATATAAGTCTCAGGTGTCCCCAGAATGTGTCTGTAAAGTAATACCCCAAAGATAATTTATTATACCATGTTGTAAATGCCTATTTTTGAGTGGAAGGAAAAACGTGCTGTTTTTGTGCATGTACCTTTAAATGCAAATGAGCTGCTGCTCCGCCCCCTTTCCAGAAGAGGGCGGGGCCTGTACAGCTCATGCCTCGAATACTCTGCCAAAAACTAAAACATCTGTTTGGTTTTGATCATCATCTCTATCACGTTCACGTGACATTGCAGTTCTTCATCATCATGAAAGTTTATTATCTGCATGTGTTTTAAAGCCATATCAGTCTAAACTTCTGATATATGGTTTTCTGAGCGCACACACCCGAAGCAAGCGCACAGAAAGCTGTGTGTCAGATGGAGCATCCCGTGAGTATTAAACTAAGTTCTCTTTCATGTCTTATTGCGCTTAAACTGTCAAACACACACAAGGTTATGTCAAAAACACTCACAGTTCACATAAACACAGTTGGTTATGTCTGTGAACGTAAAGAAATCGCATGTGTATATTAGATCTGTGTATTAAAGTGACAGCAACGTAATATACAGTACCTACTGCTATATCTGCTGTTAATATGAATCAAACAACAAAAGAAAAACAGAAAATCACTCACTGCTCTCGACTGAATAACTTTAGTAGCTTTAATAAGAACACATTTCTTACTTGAATGCTGCTGTTAAATGCTCTGGAGGAGATAAACATGGCCGACCGTGTACAGCTCACTGAGGGCGGAGCTATGCTAATAGGCTAATAGAGTCTGTCAGCAGTCGTGGGCGGGGCCTAAGCAATGTGACGTCACACTGCTAGAATCTGCAAACGGCTTATTCTGAGACACTGCTTATGATTTTTGGAGAATAAAAAAAGGGTAGTGGGTGGATTTGGGGTGGTTGTGTACACACACTGCTGACACACATTATGTTCAGACACCATGTAAAAGTGAATTTTGCATAATAGGTCCCTTAAAGAGCTCATGCATTTAAAGCGCCAGATGACAAAACTGCCGAATAAACAGAACGATATACTGTAGACCTTATTGAGACGCCTTAACGCCAAAAGAGGGTTTGCACTGGTGCAAGCCTTGACATATTCAATAACATGCTAAAACTATTTTGAAAGTTTTCATGACTGAAATAAATGAATAAAATTAATAATTTATTCACCCCACCCCCTGAAAATATATTTACTTTACATTTATTTTTAGTGTAGTGACAATGAAATTTCTCTAGTCCCATCAGATGCAGTTATAATCTCCTGAGAGCTATGCATGACTTGACTTGTACAGCAAAGAACATCAGCATAAAATACACCTCTGCTTCTCTCTCCAGGTTGTATAACTCTTCTTACGTGTGGCAGTGTTGCTGTGATACCACGGGTCTTACTCATCAAATCATTATCTTTGCTTCCATGAGTTCATGATGGAGTGATGTACACATGCACAACATGCAATATGAAGTGACAGTGTTTTGGAACAGCTCTACATACATGCAGTAGGAAATGAAGGCAAATAAAGTTAGTCAGCAGAGGACAGTGTTACAATATCAGACTGCACTGATGGTGGGAATTTATATCTGCCACCACTGTAAAAACGATTTAGAGCAAAAATATGCCTGTACGCAAGCACACTTTGAAAAAATACAAATCAGAGTATAAAATGTCCCTTGTGAATAAGTGCACTTTTGCATACTTAAAAAAAAAAAAACTTATTTCATAAATGCAAACTGTAAAATGTAATGTTTTCAGATGTTAAATGCAATTAAATGAACTTTAGATTTTTTTTACTCATTTAAGTAGAATTTAAGTAATTTCATAATGAGTTCTGTTGTCTTGGTTTAAGTGTACTGATGAATACACTGACAAGCATTTGTGGTAAACTAATATATAGCCTTCTTTAATGTAATTTCTATTGGAACTTGTATGTATTTAATTAGATGTATGTATTAGCTAAACTTGCAATTTAGCACATTTAAACTATATTAACTTTAAATGTAATATTGAATATCACACTGTTCAAATTATAATCAAGTACTTTACCCCCCGGTTTCACAGACAGGGCCAAAGGCTAGTCCCAGACTATGCATGTTTGAGCTGTTTTATCTGAAGGCAACTTGCACTGACATACGCTATATTGCCAAAGGTTTTGGGACGCCTGTCTTTACATGCACATGAACTTTAATGACATCCCATTCTTAATCCGTAGGGTTTAATATGGAGTTGGCCCACCCTTTGCAGCGAAAACAGCTTCAACTCTTCTGGGGAGGCTTTCCACAAGGTTTAGGAGTGTGTTTATGGGAATTTTTGACCATTCTTCTAGAAGCGCATTTGTGAGGTCAGGCACTGATGTTGGACGAGAAGGCCTGGCTCGCAGTCTCCGCTCTAATTCCTCCCAAAGGTGTTCTATCTGGTTGAGGTCAGGACTCTGTGCAGGCCAGTCAAGTTCCTCCACACCTAACTCGCTCATCCATGTCTTTATGGACCTTGCTTTGTGCACTGGTGCGCAGTCATGTTGGAACAGGAAGGGGCCATCCCCAAACTGTTCCAACAAAGTTGGGAGCATGAAATTGTCCAAAATGTCTTGGTATGCTGAAGCATTAAGAGTTCCTTTCACTGGAACTAAGGGGCCAAGCCCAACCCCTGAAAAACAACCCCACACCATAATCCCCCCTCCACCAAACTTTACACTTGGCACAATGCAGTCAGGCAAGTACCGTTCTCCTGGCAACCGCCAAATCCAGTCTCGTCCATCGGATTGCCAGACAGAGAAGCGTGATTGGTCACTCCAGAGAACACGTCTCCACTGCTCTAGAGTCCAGTGGCGGTGTGCTTTACACCACTGCATCCCACGCTTTGCATTGCACTTGGTATTGTAAGCACTGTTCTTGAGCTAATCTGAAGGCCACACAAAGTTTGGAGGTCTGTATCTATTGACTCTGCAGAAAGTTGGCGACTTCTGCGCACTGTGCACCTCAGCATGCGCTGACCCCGCTCTGTGATTTTACATGTCATACCACTTTGTGGCTGAGTTGCTGTTGTTCCCAATTGCTTCCACTTTGTTATAATACCACTAACAGTTGACCGTGGAATATTTAGTAGCGAGGAAATTTCACAAATGGACTTATTGCACAGGTGCAACCTATCACGGTACCACACTTGAGTTCACTGAGCTCCTGAGAGCGACCCATTCTTTCACAAATGTTTGTAGAAGCGTCTGCATGCCTAGTGCTTGATTTTATACACCTGTGGCCATGGAAGTGCTTGAACACCTGAATTCAATGATTTGGAGGGGTGTCCCAATACTAATATAATATAATGTATATTTAAATACATGATATACAATTTCAATAGAAATAACTTTGAAGTATGTTTTAGCTTACCATAAATGCTTATTGCTACATTCAGCAGTACATTTAACCAAAGTCCAATAAATACTAACAAATAAATATTATTGTCTGCAAACAGTTATCAGGTTCCAACCCACAAAAAAAGGTAGAACCATCCAATACTTGAAAAGCAACATGGTTTCATAAGCTACATTACTTGATGATTCACTAAACTGACAAGAGGAGGAGAGAGAATATGACCTTGTGTTACATTCTAGAGCCAAGGAATTTCGAACCTTGAACTCTGATTTCCTCGTAAAGACATGTAATGGGTGATATAACCACATTCCCTTAGGATCTGGATTCCTTTCACTGCATCACTGGACTGTTTCTCAGGAAGGAGTCACACCAGATCAGATTGGTGGAAGATTCAGGTTCTAGGAAGATGAGGAAGATAACACAGGGTTTATTAATAAGATTTAAATAACAAGCCAACGTGCGAGACAGTGTGCACAGGACACAAACAATACCGGACAATGAACTGAAAACAAGCAGGAACTTAAATTCACAGATGATTAACTAAAATGACAAACAGCTGTGATGAATGAGGTTAGTGTCTATGGTGACAGACTGTGGCGGGAAATAGAACAAAGGAACACATATGACTGATGAAAACAAACTGAATGTCCATGAAAACTAACACAAACTGAACATAACTGTGACAGGTGTACTTGTAGATAATATAATATTAATTAAATAAAAGGCCACTTAAGTGTACTTAAAGAGGGAGACACTTTCATGACTATGTTTCTTAAGTGCACTTTTAAAATGTGAACTTTGTAATAATGTCAGTTAAAGTTTTATTTTAAAGTATTTTAAATTATTGTGTTTTAATAGTCATGCTTTAAAGAAGTACACTTATTTTGATGTGTCAACTAACATAATAAAGCACAATGTTTTTAACTTTAGTGTAGTCAGTATAACATTTAAAGCGTATACATTTTAAATGTGCCTAATTGCAACTTCATCGTTACAAATGTGTAATTACTAATATATGTAGATACATGCAGTTTCAATAGAAATGGCATTAAAGTATATTTTAGTTTACCATAAACGCTTGTCAGTACACTTTAACCACATTTCAAAGACAATAGAAGAAATAATGAAATTACATATTGTCAGGACACAGACGGAGGCAGAGGGGTAAGTGAACACAGAAGTTTATTGAAACAGAGACACGAACACAGGCAGATGATGGATGCAGGTGAGTAAAGAACAAGCACTTTGCGACCAGTCACTTAGCTGAAGGATAACAGGTATTTCTGTTGCAGGTGAAGGGATCAACGAGAAACGAAGAACTGGAGACAGAAGACGGCTGGATGAGGACTCGGGAAACTCAGGTAAGTAGCGGGTAAGGAGTCCAGGTACGTATAGACGAGACCAGACAATGATGTGAAGGGAGTGAGTGTTCTTATAGTGTCCTAGATGATGAAGTGCAGGTGCGGGTGATTAGTACCCCCTCCTCCACGGGCGGCTCCTGACGACCGGATGGGGCGACGACGACGGGGTCTACCTCGACCCCGAGGAGCAGGACGGTCCGTTTGGCGTGGAATTGAGTGATGAGCAAGGGGTCGAGGATGTCGTGATGGTTGACCCAGGAACGTTCTTCTGGCCCATAGTCCTCCCAGTCGACGAGGTATTCAATCTGAGTACCCCGTCATCGGGACTCGAGGATCGCCCGCACCCGGTAGATGGCCTCTTCTTCAGCGACGTCGGGAGGAGGAGGTACCGCATCGTCACCAGGATCTGTGGAAGGAGAAGGCATGGGTTCAGTGTGGGGCTTCAACAAGGAAACATGGAATGAAGGTGCGATATGATACTGTGCAGGGAGGTTGAGATGGTAGGTGACCTCGTTGAGCTGCCTCTGTATGGTGAATGGACCTATATACCGGGGACTCAGCTTACGGCAGGGCAGTCGGAGACGGATGTCCCGTGTTGAGAGCCACACCTTCTGGCCAGGTTGGTAACGAGGAGTGGGACCCCTTCTGGTGTCAGCATGCCTCTTGTGTCTCCGGACTGCCTGCTGGAGATGGACATGAGCTGAGTCCCACACTCTCTCGCTCTGCTGGAATCAGTGGTTGACAGCTGGAACCTCTGAGGGCTCACCCGATCAGGGGAAGAGAGGTGGTTGGTAGCCCAGGACACACTGGAATGGGGTGAGCCCGGTGGTGGTCTGCCGGAGGGAATTTTGGGCATACTCCACCCAGGGTAGGAACTGGCTCTAGCTGTCCTGGTTCCGGTGGCAATATGACCTCAGGTATCTCCCGATTTCCTGGATCTTGCGCTCAGTTTGGCCGTTGGTTTGTGGGTGGTATCCCGAGGACAGGCTGACTGACACTCCTAGGAGCCTGAAGAAGGCGTGCCACACTCTGGAAATGAACTGGGGTCCACGATCGGACACGATGTCTTCAGGAATACCGAAATGACGGAATACATTGTGGAACAAGGTTTCGGCGGCTTCAAACGCAGTGGGAAAACCCTTGAGGGGTATGAGTTTACAAGCCTTGGAGAATCGATTCACGATTACCAACACGCAGATGAAGTTCTTTGATGGTGGCAAATGTGTCATGAAATCAATTCCTAGGTGTGTCCACGGTCAGCGAGGTATCGGTAAGGGAACCAGTTTACCCCCAGGAAGCCTCCTAGGAGTGTTGGCAACGGCACAAACTGAGCACCCTCTGATGTAGTGGGAGACATCCTGAGTCATGGAGGGCCACCAGTAGTGTTGCCGCAGGAGCGAGAGGGTACGTGAACTGCCTGGGTGTCCAGAGCCCGGAGAGGTGTGAGCTAAGTCCATGAGGGGCTGACGGAGATCCGGGGGAACATAGAGAAGCCCCTCAGGACCTCCCGGCGGAGTGGGTTCGGAGCGGTTAGCTTGGGCGACGCGTTGGTTGATGGACCACTGGATGGGGATGATGATCATGGCTGGAGGGAGGACAGGGTTGATACAGACGGGATAAGGCATCTAGCTTGCAATTCTTGGTTCCAGGACGGTAGGAGACAGTGAAGTTGAATCTAGTGAAAAAGAGGGCCCAGCGGGCCTGGCGAGGGTTCAGTCTCTTTGCATCTCGGAGGTACTCCAGGTTACGGTGATCGGTAATCACTTCAAACTTATGGTTTGCTCCCTCCAGCCAGTGTCTCCACTCCTCCAAGGCTAACTTGATGGCCAGAAGCTCTCTGTTACCGTTGTCGTAATTTTGCTCCGCCGGGAATAGCTTTTTGGAGAAGAAGGCACATGGATGGAGTCGTGGTGGATCACCCTGCCGCTGTGACAATACTGCCCGACCCCGGTGGATGAGGCGTTGACTTTGACGACGAATGGGAGGTCAGGGTTCGGATGAACCAGGATCGGAGTGGTGAGGAAAGCTTCTTGGAGCTGGTGGAAGGCATCTCGGGCAGATGGGGTCCAGGACAGAGACTTGGGCCGGCCTTTGAGGAGCGAGGTGAGGGGTGAACTGATAAGACTGTAGTTGTGGATGAAGCGATGATAGAAATTTGCAAACCCCAGGAAATGTTGTAACTCTTTCACAGTAGTGGGTAATGGCCAGTTGCGGATGGTTTCCACCTTCCTCTGGTCCATTTGGATGCCATGTTGGTCAATGACGTAGCCCAGGAACTGCACGGAGGTGGTATGGAACTCGCACTTCTCCAGCTTGAGGTATAGATGGTGTTGACGTAGCTTCTCGAGGACCTGGGAGACGTGTTGGCGATGTTCGGCCATGTTCCAGGAAAAAATGAGGATGTCATCTACGTAGACCACGACAAACCGGTGGACGAACTCCCGGGACACCTCATTCATATAATTCTGAAACACGGAGGGAGAGTTAGACAGGCCATACGGCATGACCCGGTATTCATAGTGTCCCGATGGTGTGATGAAGGCAGTTTTCCACTCGTCCCCCTGGCGTATACGAATGAGGTTATACGCACTCCGCAGGTCCAGCTTGGAGAAGATACGAGCTCCCCGTAGCTGCTCCAGAGCTGCTGGGGCCAGAGGAAGGGGATAGCTGAATTTCACTGTCTGGGAGTTCAGGTGACGGTAGTCGATGCACGGCCTCAAGCCTCCGTCCTTCTTGGCCACGAAGAAGAAGCTTGAAGCGGCAGGGGATGTCGATGGTCAGATAAAACGTTGCTTTAATGCCTCCTGAACGTACTCCTCCATGGCCTTCTGTTCCGGGATGGACAATGGGTAAACCCTACCCTTGGGCAGAGTAGCCCCAGGCAGCAGGTCAATAGCGCAGTCCCATGGCCGGTGAGGTGGTAGTTGCGTTGCCAACCGCTTGCTGAACACATCCTGGAACACCCGGTATTCAGGGGGAATTTCCACGTTGAGGCTAGTTTCAGGACTTTCAATGGAGGTTGAGAGGAGAGGAAGGACGTTGGAGTAGGAAGAAGATTCTCTGATTGGAGATAGACAGTTCGTGAAACATTCGTCACTCCACTCCACCGTGTTCCACTGGATGTCCGGCTGGTGTTGTGTGAGCCAGGGGCGTCCCAGGATGATGTCCGCGGTGGATCCTTCCAGCACCATGAATGTGATGGTCAGCCAATGCGGAGCGTCAGTGTGGGGGAGAAATGTCGAATGTGACTACGGCCCAGCGGTTTTCCCTGGATAGTGTGGATGCGGAGATCCTGTTGGCAGCGTTTTCGACGTACATTCAGTTTCTGGAGAATCTGGGGGTTGATGAAGTTCCCTGCGGAACCGGAGTCGATGAGGGCTTGCGCTGAAACACAGACATGAGGGTTCAAGAGATGCACAGTGGTTCTGGTGAGAGATGCAATACGAGCAGGCAGTTGGATTGTACTCACCGATGGGCGTGGTGGTTGAATGGGACAGGCAGCGATGAAATGATCCTCTCCCCCAAAGTACAAACAGAGATGTTGTTGAATTCTTCTCTGACACTCCACACGAGTCAGGCGATAGGAATCCACCTGCATAGCTTCTGGTGCTGGAAGGGCGACAGATAGTGTGGAGGGCAGAGGATTAACAGTGGGCGTGTGGAGTGCACATGCTGAATAACTCTGGGCCACTCGGATGGTCTTTTGGATTAAGTTCTCCAGCCCCATTGTATCATCGTACACGACCATTAACTGTTTAACGTGAGGATTCAAACCCTGGCGAAAGGCTGTTATTAGAGCCGGTTCGTTCCAGCCACTAGCGGCCGCTAGTGTACTCACAGATTAATCACCTTGGTGGATATGGAAGAGTTGGTCGTGTACAGCGAGATCGGCGGTACATTGTCTGAACACCTCCCGGAAGTGATTGAAGAAGGTGGCGATGGTGGCTGTTACGGGGGCTTTGGCTTTCCAGAGGGGCTGGGCCCATTGCAGCGCTCGTCCTGAGAGCAGGGAGATGACAAACGCTACTCGGGCGCGCTCAGAAGCGAAGAGCTGAGACTGGGCTTCCAGATAGAGGGCTTCCTGGGCTTCCGATTCTCCGCACAGGAGAATGTCGCTGGTCGGGCCATGGGACTGACAGAGGCAGCTGGAGAAGAAGCAGCAGGTGCTGGGTGCAGGAGTGCTTGGGGAACAGCGTGCACGAGATCTGCTGGGACTGTAGGTGTAGTGCTCGTGGATGGCGGTTGTAGTGAGGATCGTACTGCGTCGACCAGGGTGGCAAACGGGTCCGGAGCACGATCCCCGCCCATGTCCGAGGCGCTCTGCATGAGGTCTGGTCTTCTGTCAGGACACAGACGGAGGCAGAGGGGTAAGTGAACACAGAAGTGTATTGAAACACGAACACAGGCAGATGATGGATGCAGGTGAGTAAAGAACAAGCACTTTGCGACCAGTCACTTAGCTGAAGGATAACAGGTATTTCTGTTGCAGGTGAAGGGATCAACGAGGAACGAAGAACTGGAGACAGAAGATGGCTGGATGAGGACTCGGGAAACTCAGGTAAGTAGCGAGTAAGGAGTCCAGGTACGTACAGTGGGGAGAACAAGTATTTGATACACTGCCATTTTTCCAGGTTTGCCCACTTACAAAGCATGTAGAGGTATGCAATTTTTATCATAGGTACACTTCAACTGTGAGAGACGGAATCTAAAACAAAAATCCAGAAAATCACATTGTATGATTTTTAAATAATTAATTTGCGTTTTATTGCATGACATAAGTATTTGATCACCTACCAACCAGTAAGAATTCCGGCTCTCACAGACCTGTTAGTTTTTCTTTAAGAAGCCCTCCTGTTCTCCACTCATTACCTGTATTAACTGCACCTGTTTGAACTCGTTACCTGTATAAAAGACACCTGTCCACACACTCAATCAAACAGACTCCAACCTCTCCACAATGGCCAAGACCAGAGAGCTGTGTAAGGACATCAGGGATAAAATTGTAGACCTGCACAAGGCTGGGATGGGCTACAGGACAATAGGCAAGCAGCTTGGTGAGAAGGCAACAACTGTTGGCGCAATTATTAGAAAATGGAAGAAGTTCAAGATGATGGTCAATCTCCCTCGGTCTGGGGCACCATGCAAGATCTCACCTCGTGGGGCATCAATGATCATTAGGAAGGTGAGGGATCAGCCCAGAACTACACAGCAGGACCTGGTCAATGACCTGAAGAGAGCTGGGACCACAGTCTCAAAGAAAACCATTAGTAACACACTATGCCGTCATGGATTAAAATCCTGCAGCGCACGTAAGGTCCCCTTGCTCAAGCCAGCGCATGTCCAGGCCCGTCTGAAGTTTGCCAATGACAATCTGGATGGTCCAGAGGAGGAATGGAAGAAGGTCATGTGGTCTGATGAGCTTTTTGGTCTAAACTCCACTCGCCGTGTTTGGAGGAAGAAGAAGGATGAGTACAACCCCAAGAACACCATCCCAACCGTGAAGCATGGAGGTGGAAACATCATTCTTTGGGGATGCTTTTCTGCAAAAGGGGACAGGACGACTGCACCGTATTGAGGGGAGGATGGATGGGGCCATGTATCGCGAGATCTTGGCCAACAACCTCCTTCCCTCAGTAAGAGCATTGAAGATGGGTCATGGCTGGGTCTTCCAGCATGACAACGACCTGAAACACACAGCCAGGGCAACTAAGGAGTGGCTCCGTAAGAAGCATCTCAAGGTCCTGGAGTGGCCTAGCCAGTCTCCAGACCTGAACCCAATAGAAAATCTTTGGAGGGAGATGAAAGTCCGTATTGCCCAGCGACTGCCCTGAAACCTGAAGGATCTGGAGAAGGTCTGTATGGAGGAGTGGGCCAAAATCCCTGCTGCAGTGTGTGCAAACCTAGTCAAGAGCTACAGGAAACGTATGATCTCTGTAATTGCAAACAAAGGTTTCTGTACCAAATATTAAGTTCTGCTTTTCTGATGTATCAAATACTTATGTCATGCAATAAAATGCAAATTAATTATTTAAAAATCATACAATGTGATTTTCTGGATTTTTGTTTTAGATTCCGTCACTCACAGTTGAAGAGTACCTATGATAAAAATTACAGACTTCTACATGCTTTGTAAGTGGGCAAACCTGCAAAATCGGCAGTGTATCAAATACTTGTTCTCCCCACTGTATAGACGAGACCAGACAATGATGTGAAGGGAGTGAGTGTTCTTTTAGTGTCCTAGATGATGAAGTGCAGGTGCGGGTGATTAGTACTCAGGAGACTGTGAACGAGTGGGTGGAGCGTGGAGATCTGGTGACGATGCGCTGGTGTTGGTGGGTGTTGGCTGTGACACATATACAGTCAAACCAAAAATGATTCAGACACCAGATATATTTTTTTACTATGTGCAGGACACTATAGTTCATTTATGTAGTGAGGTAAGCAAAATAAAGTAAACTGTGACATATTATACCCAAAAATTCTTCATACAGTGGACTACAGTAAAATTGATAAAAATTTGGGACCAGCATTATTCCGACACTTTGACCTGACCATGTTTTGCTGAAGTGTTTTTTCTTTAATTGCTAATGCAACCTTTGACACCACAGACTGAACAAAATGAAGCATTGCTTGGTCATTGGTTGACCTAAATTGGTATTATCGAATTCTGTACTTAAATTAAACAGCTGATTGGTTGATTGTAATCCATTACATACCTTTCTATCAAAGTTATCTGACATTATCAAGATGAATTTGATCTGACAGTTTAACTCTTAAGTTCTTGTCATTTTATTACCATTTTCTAAACTATAGCGAATAAACTCTGATAATGTGAGAAAATGTTGAAGGTGTCTGAATAAATTTTGGTTTGACTGTAAAGATGGGTAACACTTTATTTTACAGTGTCTTTGTTACACGTTAAATGTAGTTACCATAGTAATAACAGTAAATTGTGCATAATTACATGCAAATAACCCTAAACCAAACCTAATCCTAACCTAACCATACATGTTATTAATTAATGTTACTCAGTACTTGAATATATAATTACACTGTAACAATGACTCCTTAAAATAAAGTGTAACCTACATTTTTATTAATTTGCATTTAGCATGCAATTAAGTGTCTGAAAACCTTATACATTCAATTTGCACTTACAGGTATATTCTTTTGAAGTATTATTTCTGTATTAAGCACTCGTTTTAAACAAAACGTTTAACTAAAGTGTACTTTTTCACGAGGTGGATGTTATAATTCTTTGTGTCGCTGTTAAAATAATGGAGAATTTGCAATGCTGAAATGTAAATATTACAATGGACAGTCTAAGCTGTTGCAGTGATTTGCACCTCCTTAAAGGGGTCATGAACTGGCTTTTTTAACTTTTTTATACTGTTGTCTGAGGTCAACTTATGACGTTCGCGTGTTTTTTACATTCAAAAACATCATAATGAATATTTTCTACCCTGGTTTTGAGCCTAGCTCCTGGAACGCTCGGTTTTATGGGCGTGCTGCATTGAAGACTTGGAAGTAAACGCCCACTGCTATGATTGGATAACAGATTTGCATATTATAATAAGCTTTGGCTCCCCTCTCCGTACATGTGGGGAATTGTTTTGAAAACGGCAACCGGAAGGATTCGCCCACAGGGCTTGCAATATGTCTTTATCAAACAAACACAATGATTTATCTCTCATCCACCCACAATTAATTGGAATGTTTGTTTTTTTTATTACTTGGCCGGCCCGATCAGTGGATATAACCGCGAACTGCATTACTAAATACACACACACACACACAAAGCACAAGCATCTGCAAAACTTGAATTTGAATTGAATTTTTCCTTCAAATATCAAGTCAAGAGAGTGAACAACGCACATCAAGAAAGGAATGTTATTTCACTATTTAAGATAGCCGTCGGCAGGCCGGTGATACATTTTGGTAACCCGTCTGGAAAATACATTAGCTGGGACATCGGGCTTTGTGAGCCCTGGCCCATACATGTTCTAGTCTGATCGTGAATTGCCAACCACCAACAATGAACCAACAACACCTCAAATACAAAGGATTCTCCAGCCTGTGACAGCGTGCTAAGTTATGTTTAGTTAGACACATACACATAATCAGTAGATATCAAACAATCTGTAACAATGCAATACTATCACATATAAAAAATATTTTTTACTCACATAAGTGTGTTGCACCATTCCTGTCAGATCCAATATAGAAGGCACAGCATCGTTTTTTAACCTCATCCTGTCTGCAAATCCAGTCTCTTGTTTACAAACGAATCCAGTGAAATGAAGCGAACAAACGTGCAATGTGTTACCCACGTGAGCTGGATCTTCATTAAAAATAAAGTCCATCCATGCATTCCTAATATTGGAATCCGAATGAAGTTTATGCAGCATGTTTATTGCTTGGAAGTTCGATCCAGTTTAGCTCCACGTAGGCCTGTGTTATTTATCTATAACATGTCATGCGCGAGTCGGTGGGTGGGGCTACAGAATTAGGCGTTCTTCTTCTTTGGTTAAGGCGGCGTTTCACTGCTCTCTGACGTCACAGGGAAGAACATTTCACAGATTGATCGTTTGCTGAGCCAGCTGTCAATAAAAGCTTTTCTTTGACTAACAAGGAAGTTTTCAGCTCTGAAACTTACAGGATATTCTTATATTACCATGACCTTATATCAAAAGTTGATTTCTCAATTCATGACCCCTTTAAATGCCATCCATCTTCAAAGATGCAGATAGCAGAAGATTGACACACAAATGGAAGCTCAAGTAGGTCAAAATACACGAGGAAAAACACATAATATAACATTAGCAATTATTCCCATTAGATTTCTCAAGAGGACCATTAAGTTAGTAGAGCCTCTTGACAACAGTAAGTAAAGCCTCTTGACAACTCTGATGCAAAACGTCATTAGTTATTGTGTGTATTAATGGAAAATGAGATTTGAGAGCTGCAGTGGATGGGAAGAAGTCAAAACAAAATGTGCAACTTTAATATTTGCATGAATTTTACATCACTCTGTCCAAGCAAGGAATGTCACTGAATGATTAACTTGTTTGCGGAACATCAAAATATTGTTTGATTTCAAAAGATCATATTGGGAATGATGGAAGGATCTCACACCCCAGAGAGACCAAAGCTGAATGGGATTATTTAGGGTTCAGGTCCAAGACTCGGATCAAATGTTCTGTCCTTATTTAGCCTGCAAGTGACGCAAGTGATTTGTGCAACACAAGCATGTCTATTGATTGAAAGACAACATCTGAAACTTGCAGAGAGGAAGAGGGGTGAAAAGCTACATTATATTAATTGTGTAAGAATCATCCGGATGGAAATGCACACACTTTCTTAAGCTTACTTAAGGCTCACTTTGAGCCAGTAACCATGGTGTGAATCCATAATATCAAGTGCTGTGGAGTGGTCACAGAGAGACTTTGGAAAAACATCTCCCAATTGGATTTACAGAAAGGCGTGAGCGGAACTCAATTCTCCTGCGAATGTGCGTCATTACCAGAGTCACGGTGAATTTATACCCAGACTTGCAGATAAATTAGGAATATGTTCTACTTCCACATAACACTAAAACAAATTGTGCTCATTCTTTTGGCCTGTAACAGAGATGGAACACACCGCTTTTGTGCAAATCTCCCATTTTATAATTCCCTATTTTTATGCAAAAACGTAGTTCACAAAAGAACAATAAAAAGAGAATGCATTTGTGTTTTTTCTTGTTTTAGCAGTGAGAACTATATATCATCAGGCATAATTGGAAGTGTTTTAGAAGGTGCTTCAATGCAACAGGGTAAATTGGAGCATTGGTTAAAAATGAACACACAGCCGAAGCATGCTGACTGTCCAATGCTGTCAAGAGTAACACATTTCACAATGCATGTGGAAGCAGTGGAAAACCAACATTCTTCTTTACTCCATGCTTTTATGGCTTTAATTGCTACACTGTAAAATCCAGCAGTTGTTCTAACTAACTTTACTTAACTTCTTAACTTAATTGTAAAAATCTAGTAATCTGTACTATTCCAACACGTTCTCAAACCCAACCTGGCACATATTGACGCTTGGACGCTCTGTTCTGTCTGATTGGAACCGATTGTACTGCTGTCTTGGCCAGGACACACCTGTGAAAGACATTTTTAAGGCAGCGGCTATTTGCACAATAGATGCTATTTACACTAAGTGAAAATAACATATTTTCTTAGCGATAGATGATATTTACACTAAGTGCAAATAGCTGTAGATGTGATATAGCATACTAAGTGAAAATAGTGATATATTCTATTTACACCATGTAAAAGTAGCAGTTCTTTGCAATATGTGTAAATAGTAATTACATGCAATTTATACTTTATTTTGACAGATACATACTATTTGCACCCTTTCATCCTGTACATTAACAGGATGCAATAATAACAGAGTGTAAATGATTATAGGTTTTATACTATTTATTAAAAATATTAAATGGATACCACCTAATGGGAAAATAAAGTGGTTTATGTGGTTAATGGGGCGTTTTTTTTTTACCTTGTAAAACCTTTTTTTACCTTGCCCAACCAGGCATTGTTAGGCGGAGCTAGTGCGAATAGCACTTGCCAACAAGGCATGCTATTTTCACTTAATCAAGGCACTCTGATCAAGGCATAGCACACATTTATGCCAGGTAATTGTTTATGAACTAATGCTGATAAATAATGAAAATGTTTACTTTACAAAGTTTATATGGTAATATGTTTTAGATGGTTGTAACAATGCATATTTTATCTCCCTCATCTGAGCTTGAATGAGCAATAGTAAGGCGTAGACATTTCAAAATAAGAGTCCCTGTGTATTTAGAGCTTGTTTATAACTAAAAGTCACGCATTATATATAAATTTTTTCCCTGGTCATTATTGATATTTTGATTACACAAACCGTATTTAATATCATTCGAATTTAATTCATAGTAAGGAGGAAAAACTAAGAACATTATTTGACACATATTATTCAATCAGTGTTATAATATTGAACTAAAACCATTTAAAAAATCATCATTACTTGAAATTAAATAAATGTTAAATGAAATTAAACAATAAATAAACTTAAACTTATTTGAAGCTTTAGCTTAACTTGATATACTAACTAAAACAGAAATAAAAATGTATAAAAACTACATAGACATAAAAGACAAACACAAAAATATTAACAAAAACTAATAGTACCTCAATGATACTAAAATATCACAAGTTTGTTTAAAGTGTATTTTTTCATTGCGCCGCACACATTTTCTAAATGCGCTCCAACATTTTTCAATTTAGGAGTGTGCATGAAAAGCCCTGTATGAAAAAAAGTATGCATGAAGCCCTGACAAATACTGAATTTGTGTATTTTTGTGTTTAAACGGTCAAAAACTTATGAAAAATTATGTCATAATGTCAGCTTTGGCATGTATTCAAGTAACAGTCGGTTATGTAATGCTTAAATGCGTAAATAATGCATTACAATTGAACTAAACTCTAAATCTACTAGTCAACTAAAATCTTATGATATTTAGTCGACTAAAACTAGACTAAACCTAAAACAATTCAGGTGAGTAAAATATGACAAACTAAATGGCATTTTAGTCAAAAGATTATGACTCAAATCAAAAAATCAAAAAATCAAAATTTGCTTTTCAAAATTAACACTGTAACGCACAGGGTATCCCTTTCGCGTTATTTTTCGACGTGCAGGGTACTCCATTGCTTTCAGTCGTTTGCCCAATGCATCAGATCAAGACGCATTTAATTCTTTTGTAAAAGTAGACATGATTTTATAAATATTTATAGGCTACTTTTATATTTTGGAGCAACTAACCCCACTCCTACCCTAAACCTACCCACTTCTCAACAATATAAAACACGTAACAGGCAAATAAAAGTGCACTCACAGGTATTTACTGCAAAAACTGACCAAAAACAGTATAAAAGTAATAATTCAAGTTGCATTCCAAGTCTTCTGAAGCCATATGATATCTTTATGTGAAGAACAGAGTGGATCTTAATGTTTAATCGCTGAAATGCAGTCATATCTCATTCAAAAGATACACCTAACTCTTTAGCATGACGCGATCGGTCACGAGACACACAAGAGCCAATGACATTTTATAATCAAATCTGACGTAATGACGCAATTGGTCAAGAGACATACGAGAGCCAATGGCATTTCACTATCAAAGCTGACGTGACGTTTCTTCGGGCGGCAATGTTTGAATGTGTGCATGATCTACGGCAGACGGAGACGCTGATCGCTTTTGGGGATTTTCTTCACACAAATCAATCGCTTGGCCTCAGAACACTAAATCATGCCTGCAGAAAAAATAATAAAAAATATAAAAAATAATAATAAATGTAAATAAAATTATGCTGGCTGTTTAAATTGAGAATCACACTCCAACATGTCATAATGGCAAAATCATTATCAAATCTATAATTTCATTATGACGATAAAACTCCCATGCCCAATGCATCTGTGTATGACGCCAAAAGTTTCTCATCAAAAGCAATGGAGAACCCTCTGCGCCGAAAAATGGCACTAAAGGGGTTCCCTGTGTGTTAAAAAGTGACGCTGAAGGGTCCTGAACATCTGTTAATATGTGATGAGTTGGGAGTGAGAACGCGTTGACTATTCACATACTATGCCTTGGCAAACGTTTTTGAGGCAGGGCAATTCTTAATAGACTTTTCACTAATTTCCTCCACTTGTATCTTTCTCTACACTGTAAAGAGTGATCAGTTGACTTGACTTAAAAAATGTGAGGAAACCTGTTGCCTTAAAATTATTAAGTAACTAAACTGCATGCGTAATTGAAAAAATTAAGTTGTGAGCTTGACAATTCCAAGGTACTCTGACAAGTACAAGTTATTGAAATAAAAGAAAATGTGTTGTGATAACTTTTGATTTTAAGTTAGACTAACTTAATCTTATTAAACTGAAATTACTTAAAAATGTCAATCTACTAAACTTAAAACTAACAAGTTCTGTCTACTTAAATTAAAGGAAACCTGTTGCCTTGAAAAATTAAGTAACCACAATTTATTGTATATGTGTACTTATAATTCAATTGTGACTGATTTGATGTAATCTCATTTTAATAATTTCTTTGAAAGTCTACAAAATTGTTCAAAACAGTTATTCATCTACTTCCATAAACTGCACAAAAAAACTCTTCTCTGATAATAGATAACATTTTAAATTGTCAATCTTGCATTCACTCATCTCCCAAAGCCATCTTGAATGTTGAATTGTCAATGAAAGAAGATCACTTAAGCTGACTTAATAAATGTATGTTTTTTTTTCCTAAAATCTTTTTGTTTGAACTCACCATTATGGTGATCAGTGTTCCCTTTGGTTGTGCACTTGGAGCTTCATTTATATTATTGTAATTCTCTTCCTATTGATGCAGTGATGCAACAAGAAATCGTAGTTATTTGGTTTCAAAGAAAGCGAAGTAATAAATATGTGACCTAACTAAATCTTTAAGTCTATTTGTCATGCAGAATAATGATCTTTTACAATATTATTGCTAACACTTATGTCATAAACACCTTGTGACATTTTTAATCGGGTTGATATAATCCTTCTATATTTGTGACAATATCTTGTAATTGATCATGCTTGAGTCACACACACACACTTCAACATTCAGCATGCAATACACAACAATGGTAACAACAATGGTAGCTATACTAAATCAAGAGTACATCGAAAGTAAATTATCAGTACTCTCTACAGTTCTACTATAGTAAGCATTTGTTAGTACAACATACTATTCCTATTTCACTTAGTTTGTTTTTTAAGGCAATCGGTTTGCATGACTTTTTAAGTCTAACTAATTTGATTTTACAGTCTATTTTTTCATGCTTATTTTACTTATGAACAACACTCTGTCACTTTAATCTGTAGCAGCCTTTGCTGTTTTCTAACAGGAGCCTCAGCTTGTGCTCAATGCGTGCACACATGCCATTTGAGCAATGCTCTGCATCTCAGAATTGTTCACTCGTGCATATACAGAGAAAGAAGTTTTTCATGCCTGAGGCTATAAAAAAATCATACTTGCAGTCATTGCTTGAAGTGGGCGAGGATTGCAGATATGCAGTACCTGTGATTGTATAATGTAGAGTCTGTATGACGTATTTTCTCTATTTAATCCAAGTCAATGGGTGATTCAGGACTTGTTGTGTTAAGTGCTTGATGTGAGCATACATACATACAGATTTAACACCGACATTTGACTGTGATCGTTCTGTGTACGTTTGTTTGATATATAGTGCAACAGTGCCCTTCCACTTCATGGTTCTGCAAAAAAATTTCCCATAGGGATTTTTGAAAAGTCTTCATTAAAGAGTTTCAAGCCATGAACCAAACCAACTAGCAACGAGCTGAAACACAACATTACAAACTATGATTTGAAGCAAAAATTATCTTAAAAGATTTTCATCAGGAATTCTTCGGTTAAAAATTATTGTTTAAGAAATAAGTTGAAATAATGCATGCTTATAGCTTTAAAAAAAAAAAAAAAGCGTATACCATCAGTTAACAACCTTGTCACAGTAGGTCTGTCTTTAAAGCCACAATATGTAGTTTTTCGCCGCTAGAAGTCTCTTATTCAAAACAAAGGTGTAGTTTGATTTCTACACCTCCTTGATTTCGCGGAGCTTTTATTCTGCCGCGAGCGTTTCCGCTTCTTCCGGTCATGCATATGTGGAGTAACGCAGCGCTGTTTTATCATATTACACACATTTGAGTGTGTTGAAAGTTATGTTATAATGCTACTCTGTGCATTCGCTGAGCGGTTACTATGAGACAATAGTATCGATATTAGGCATGGTAAAACATGGTACTCGCGGTAAATCAAGAAAACTAGATTTAAACAATAAGACAAGCTGTATAACAATGATCCAAATGATCCAAACAGTTTCTCACCTGTCTAATAAAACACATATATTAAAGCGACTTTGGTGTTTCGAGGGTAACGCGTGTATGATGTCATTGATAGGCGACGCACGGACACGGTACGTGTCCTGGTTAAAATTGCTTATTTCTCATTATTTTTAAACATTCTTGGAAACATTTGGGATAATGTAAGTACACAAGTCAACAAAATATATAACACTGTTCTAGAGGTTTTTGGATATTTGAATATATATTTTATTAGTTAACGTTAAAAATCAATTCCACTATGGAAAAAATGAATGGGATTTTTTACTTCCAGGAACCCGACTGTTGCAATCTATGCTGCAGTTAATCACGCTTCCAACTAAATAAAACATACACAATATGTTAAAGTGAAATTCACTGTATTTAATATCATTAAGCTGGATGTTAACTACATTAAAGGGGACCTATTATGCCCCTTTTTACAAGATGTAATATAAGTCTCAGGTGTCCCCAGAATGTGTGTGTGAAGTTTCAGCTCAAAATACCCCAAAGATAATTTATTATACCATGTTGTAAATGCTCATTTTTGAGTGGAAGGAAAAACGTGCTGTTTTCTTGCATGTATCTTTAAATCAAATGAGCTGCTGAAGAGGGCGGAGCCTGCACAGCTCATGCCTCCCATACTCTGCCAAAACTAAAACATCTGTTTGGTTTTGATGATCATCTCTATCGTGCTCACGATCACGTGAAATTGCAGTTCTTCATCATCATGAAAGTTTATTATCTGCATGTGTTTTAAAGCCATATCAGTCTAAACTTCAGATATATGGTTTTCTGAGCGCACACACCCGAAGCAAGCGCACAGAAAGCTGTGTGTCAGACGGAGCGTCCCGTGAGTATTAAACTAAGTTCTCTTCCATGTCTTATTGCGCTTGAACTGACAAATACACACAAGGTTATGTCAAAAACACACACAGTTCACATCAGGGCCGGCCCGCGGTAAATTCGTAAAATAGGTAAATTCTAGGGGCGCCACTCATCCATAGGGGCGCCAAAATTAATTATTTTTTTCCTGTTTTATTACTGATACTATTTTATTAATATTAATTCGAAATATTACCAAATAAAGCAAAAAAACTTAACTAAGTCCCCCGACACTTCCCGGTCCGCCGCATCAATCTCCTCCCGCCCAGCGAGTGCTTGAAATGCGGCAGAAATAGAAGGCGCGATAAGTGATGTTGGGAATTTGTTGTGTCGCGCGTCGCCTAGCTCGCCGCATCCAATGTAGACAGGATTGCTTTCGTTTTTTAGGGTGCTTGGCTGCTCGCTCTAGACACAGTGAAAGTTGCCTGATTATTTATGACGGACGGCCAAATTCACAGTGTCAAAAAGACCAAAGCCCTCTGATGCAGGGAAGGGAAGCGATAAAGACAAAGGTAAAGTGATGTAATGAATGAACAGCTTATCTAATTGCATAGTATTAAAATATTATGTTATTTTTACATTGAACTTTATGCAAGCAGCTGTTCTGGGTTCTCAATGTGATTTTGTAAAAAATCATGTCAGTTTTTTATAAACACATGTAATATCACTTTTTTAATAGCCTAATGTTTTTACTCTACAGTTGTGCAGTTTTTAAGGGATATATGGCATTTTTAAAATGTATTTGCCGAAATTAGTAATGATATTTATATACAGGTTTATTTAAAATAGCAACATTTTTTTGTAAAATTCACATTAAATATCTAAATTTCTCAGTTTATTTCATGGTGAAAACATGAATGTGCATAGTTTAGTGGAAGATTGCTGCCATCTACTGGAAAACAAACACTTTTGCTAGTTCTCAATGAATAGTTTGTGCATGAATGTTAGATGCAATTACTCTTGCTATTTGTGTTTAGGCTGTAATGTGGCGTAGGTGCTATTTTTGTATAGTTTAACCATAATCAGAAAAAAATATATATATAATGAACACAATGACGGGGTAGAATGGACTGGACTCAGGGTGCAATTTTTAAAACACAACCAACATATAAAACAACAGCAATAAAGAATAAAAAAAAAAAAACATCAATGCATTACAAAAATAAAACGGTACCAGTTTCCACAACTTAGGCTGATAACATGTAGTGCTAAACCTTGATACAAGGGGCACCAGATAAAATCTTGCTTAGGGCAGCAAATTGGTCATAAACACAGTCGGTTATGTCTGTGAATGTAAACAACAAGTACAGAAATCCGGTGTGTATATTAGGTCTGTGTATTAAAGTGACAGCAGCGTGATATACAGTACCTACTGCTATATCTGCTGTTAATATGAATCAAACAACAAAAGAAAAACAGAAAATCACTCACTGCTCTCGACTGAATAACTTTAGTAGCTTTAATAAGAATACATTTCTTACTTGAATGCTGCTGTTAAATGCTCTGGAGGAGATAAACATGGCCGACTGTGTACAGCTCACTGAGGGCGGAGTCTGTCAGCAGTCGTGGGCGGGGCCTAAACATATGTGACGTCACATTACATAGAATCTGCAAACAGCTTGTTCTGAGACACTGCTTATGATTAATGGGGGTTAAAAAAGAGGAGTGAGTGGATTTTTACCATTATAGGGTGGTTGTGTACACACACTGCCGACACACATTTATGTTCAAACAACATGTAAAAGTGACTTTTGCATAATTAAGTTGTTCCATGAAGCAAAACAAGAAAACAAGTTTTTCTGAGTGCATATTTCGAAGTGTACCTTTACTGAGTAACCTTTAAATCATATGAAATGCTGAAACCGTGAAACCCTGTATGAATTTGACCTGTAAACCTAGTAAGCAATCCAAAGAACCTGCATAATGTATTAAAAGTTGACGTTAATTAAGTTTCCCCTAAAATGTCAACATTTAGAATTGCACTAGCATATAGATGACATTAAAGCTATAGTTCACTACGATTTGTTCACAAACCAGCTTATGGGACAAATCACACCTTTCTTGACCGAACTGAGAGACACTTTTTACTTCTAAAATCTTATTCCCTCTTTCTCCCTTGTCACATAATCCAATTCTTGGGGTATTAATAGCACAGGAAAAATTACAATGAGGGGCACTTGCAATATTTATACAGACACGTTATGCAACCGTCTGACGTAGGACCAGAGGCCAGAAATTGAGGCTGCATTCCTAGCGAGTCAAACTCCTGTGGAGAGGCATGGGTGAAGAATGCCAAACTAACATTATTCTTCTCCAGCGAGGCCAGAGCTCAAATCTGAGGTTACTAGGTTAGCATGGTGAACCAAGAATCTCATGATGATAACCTATAACACAGATTTTTGACTTTTGTGAATTAGGTGGAAAACTAACATGGTATTTACACTTGGTCACTCATGCATTCTTACTGATTAGATACTATATCTGACCACTTCTGAAAGTGTTTGCACCCCAGACGAGATGAGAGTTTGGGAAGAGTAAAGCTTAGGAGGAATTCATTTATAGAGAAAGTGTTATGAAAATTGCTTACACTTTCCAATGTGTCTGCTCTCAGATCAATGCATCTGGCACTGCTCCACCTTTTAATATAAGTTTCTTTGTGTTGCAGTGAAGTGCAGTTGCACAGTTACGCTTTCAGCAACCTTGAGTTTTAATCTTGTGGTCTTTCTGATCTCATCCCCAATTTGCTTCCTGTCCATTTTCCACTTTACAATGCAATGAAGGCAAAAACACCAAGAATGAATCTGCATATAAAAAGGCCAGTAACCATTATATTTTATATGGTATTGTATGTAGCCATCATATATGTAAAAAAAAAAAATATATATATATATATATATATATATTGTTCATATTTGTTTATGAAAACAACATGCATACAGAACTCCTGCATGCATACAGTGGGGAGAACAAGTATTTGATACACTGCCGATTTTGCAGGTTTGCCCACTTACAAAGCATGTAGAAGTCTGTCATTTTTATCATAGGTACTCTTCAACTGTGAGTGACGGAATCTGAAACAAAAATCCAGAAAATCACATTGTATGATTTTTAAATAATTAATTTGCATTTTATTGCATGACATAAGTATTTGATACATCAGAAAAGCAGAACTTAATATTTGGTACAGAAACTTTTGTTTGCAATTACAGAGATCATACGTTTCCTGTAGTTCTTGACCAGGTTTGTACACACTGCAGCAGGGATTTTGGCCCACTCCTCCATACAGACCTTCTCCAGATCCTTCAGGTTTCGGGGCTGTCGCTGGGCAATACGGACTTTCAGCTCCCTCCAAAGATTTTCTATTGGATTCAGGTCTGGAGACTGGCTAGGCCACTCCAGGACCTTGAGATGCTTCTTACGGAGCAACTCCTTAGTTGCCCTGGCTGTGTGTTTCGGGTCGTTGTCATGCTGGAAGACCCAGCCACGACCCATCTTCAATGCTCTTACTGAGGGAAGGAGGTTGTTGGCCAAGATCTCACGATACATGGCCCCATCCATCCTCCCCTCAATACGGTGCAGTCGTCCTGTCCCCTTTGCAGAAAAGCATCCCCAAAGAATGATGTTTCCACCTCCATGCTTCACGGTTGGGATGGTGTTCTTGGGGTTGTACTCATCCTCCTTCTTCCTCCAAACACGGCGAGTGGAGTTTAGATCAAAAAGCTCTATTTTTGTCTCATCAGACCACATGACCTTCTCCCATTCCTCCAGATGGTCATTGGCAAACTTCAGACGGGCCTGGACATGCGCTGGCTTGAGCAGGGGGACCTTGTGTGCGCTGCAGGATTTTAATCCATGACGGCGTAGTGTGTTACTTCGAGTGTATAGAGAACGGGCCAATGGCCATTGGCGTGCGAGATTTGCATTTCGTGCTCCGCCCCGCATCGCGGGTGTAAAGCGGAAGCCGCGCACATTTGTCATTCACTTCGGAGCCGAACGGCGTTGAGGAAGATAGACTGTTCCTGCCTATCAAGCAGAGAGAGAGAGAGAGAAAGAGAACGAGAGAGAGAGAGAGAGAGAGAGAGAGAGAGAGAGAGAGAGATCGATCGAAGGTGCTGGTGAAAAGGCACACTGCAGCGCGACCGCATGCTCACTTCCTGGTTTGGGAAAAAAAAAAACTGCTGTTTCCACAGCATTTCCTGTTGGTTCGGTGAGGGCGTTCCATACAGTGAGAGCAGACACAGGCTGCACTATCCCCTGTGATTCTGCCGTGGTTGTCCCTGGGTGCTTCAGCACTATTAAAAGACCGGTTTCCTCTAAAAGAGCAACACGGGTGTGACACTGAATCTTTTTCAAGATGTCATTCCACCCGTGTGTTTCTGGTTGCGGTCGTTCCCTGTCGCCAGCTGACAGTGTGCCTGGGCATTCAGCACGCTGAGGCAGCTTTTGTGGATAGTTCATGTTCCCACTGCGGGAACATGACTATCTCGGCGCTTAGGTCGAGACTCGCCTACCTTCGGGAGGGTGGAGTCCCCTTACCTATGCCTCGATCTAGTACTATTCCTGCGCAGCAGAATAGCCAGGGTGACCTGAGGATCACGTTTAGGGCAAACCCGCCGAGCCAGCCTCCGCGGGCCCCTATTCCCTCTGAAGCGCCGCAGCCGGTAGAGCTTCCGGAGGAAACCGCTGGCCCCTCCCATGGGCGTCCAGTGGTGACCTTCGGGGCTCCAGCAGACGAACAGATGTCGATCGCTGCATCGGAGGGGGAGTTCCAGTCCTCGGAGGATGAAGACTCGGCTGCGCTGCCTCCACCGTGTCCCGAGCCTTCTAGGTTGGATGACTGGTTTCTCAGGGCGGGTCGCGCTGGTTCTCAGCGTCCCGCCCCAGTGCCTTTCTTCCCGGAGGTGCATGAGGAGCTCATGAAGTCATGGACGGCACCTTTTTCTGCCAGAAACCGGCCGAGTGGCTCCTCCCTCCTCACTACCCTCGACGGCGGGCCAGCCAAGGGGTACGTGGGAATCCCGCCGGTGGAACGGGCTGTCGCGATGCAACTGTGTCCGGCGTCCGCTTCCAACTGGCGCGGTGACCCGCGCCACCCCTCCAAGGCCTGTAAGTTCTCTTCCAGTCTGACTGGAAAGGCTTACAAGGCCTGTGGGCAGGCTGCGTCCGCTCTGCATGCCATGGCGTTGCTCCAGGTGCACCAGGCCCAGGCGCTCATGGACATGCACGAGGGTAGGCCTGACCCTCCGGGCGACGAAAGTCACCGCCCGTTCCATCGGTCAGGCAATGTCCACGCTTGTGGTCCAGGAGCGACACCTCTGGCTCAACCTGGCTGACATGAGGGAGACCGATAAATATCGGTTCCTGGACTCAGGAACCGATATTTATCCCATCTCCTCGGCCAGGTTGTTCGGCGACGCGGTCGAGAGCTTTGCCCAGCAGTTCTCGGCCGCCCAGAAGCAGACGGAGGCCATCAAGCACATCCTGCCCCGGCGGTCAGCTGCTGCCTCTACCCAGCCACTGGTCGCAGTGCCTCCGCCTGCTCGTCGCTGAGGGTGTCCGCCCGCCGCCGCCCCTACTCCTGCCAAAGCCCAGCAGCAGCCTACACCAGGGCGTCAGCATGGAGCCGGCCGTGGGAAGGACGTCCAGCCCGCTCAGGTCGCTGCCAAGCCAGGTGGCAAGCACCGTCGTAAGAGACCCTGAGACGGGCCGGCCAGAGAATGGAGGGAACTGCTCTTCAGGAGATGGTAGCAGCACCACTCCTTCTCCCGGAGGAGGGCCGGGAGAGAATCCTTGGTTTTCATTTAATTTCTGTTCTGCCGCTGACCTTCGTGCCAGCGGTACCCAAATTTTCACCAAAAGAGCAGTTTCCAAAATCTCTGGGTGCCAAGAGAGCGCGCTTGGCGGTGTACGACGCTCCTATGCCTTGTCACCCTCCGGCGCCTCTCCAGTCGCCAGCAGGGGGTGCTGGCTGTGCTCAGGACGCACACGAGAGGCCTCCTCACACCCGTGCGCCCCCTCAGCGGAAGCAGATAAGTGTTGCACTGCACACTCAGACCCCACTTAGGGCCGCTAATGCGTCCGAGTCAGGTCCCTGCACGCCGCTGCGCTGCCCCGCTGCGGGTACGTCTGTGGTGCCGTTAGTCCCGCTTGCACGGTCTCTGGGAGCCTGGTTAGCGCTCCCCAGCCCGTCGCACTGGCTCATCCGTACTATCAGATTCGGCTATGCGATTCAGTTCACCCGGCGTCCCCCCAAGTTCAGGGGCATTCACTTCACCTCAGTGTCGAAAGAGAACGCCCCCGTGCTCCGGGCGGAGATCGCAGTCCTACTGGCGAAGGACGCGATAGAGCCGGTCCCTCCAGCCGATATGAAGACGGGCTTCTACAGCCCGTACTTCATTGTACCCAAGAAAGGCGGCGGGTTACAGCCAATCCTGGACCTGCGGTTCTTGAATCGGTCCCTTCACAGGCTGCCGTTCAGAATGCTAACGCAGAAACGCATCTTCAGGTGCATCCATCCCCAAGATTGGTTTGCAGCGATCGACCTGAAGGACGCGTACTTTCATGTCTCGATTCTCCCTCGACACAGACCGTTCCTACGCTTTGCGTTCGAGGGACGGGCATATCAGTACAGAGTCCTACCCTTCGGGCTGTCCCTGTCGCCCCGTGTCTTCACAAAAGTCACAGAGGTGGCCATTGCTCTCATGAGAGAGCGTGGTGTTCGCATCCTCAACTACCTCAACGACTGGCTGATCCTGGCTCAGTCGCGGGCACAGTTGTGCGAACACAGGGACATGGTGCTCAGTCACCTCAGCCTGTTGGGACTTCGGGTCAACTGGGAAAAGAGCAAACTCTGCCCCGTGCAGAGGATCTCTTTTCTCGGTATGGAACTGGACTCGGTCAATCTGACAGCGCAACTCACAAAGGAGCGCGTCCAGTCGGTGTTGAACTGCTTGAATTCGTTCAAATGCAGGACAGCAGTACCACTGAAACATTTTCAGAGGCTCCTGGGGCATATGGCATCCGCAGCCGCGGTGACGCCGCTCGGATTGCTTCATATGAGGCCGCTTCAACACTGGCTACACGACCGAGTCCCGAGCTGGCCGTGGCAGAGCGGCTCGTTCCGTGTCTCAGTAACACTGAAGTGCCGCCAAACCTTCAGTCCGTGGTCGGACCCTTCGTTTCTACGGGCAGGAGTTCCCCTAGAACAAGTGTCCAGGCATTCTGTTGTCTCCACGGATGCCTCATCCACCGGCTGGGGGGCCACGTACAACGGGCTTGCAGTTTCGGGTCTGTGGACGGGGCCTCAACTGCAATGGCATATCAATTGCCTCGAGTTCGTCTTGAGCTGGGCCGCCTCAAAGGGCCGCTACAAGGCAAGCACGTTCTGGTCCGTATGGACAACACTGCGGCCGTTGCGTACATCAACAAACAGGGTGGCAACAAACAACAAACAGTTGTGACACATGTCACAACTCGCCCGCCGTCTCCTCTTCTGGAGTCAGAAGCATCTGAGGTCGCTTCGTGCCATTCACATTCCGGGCCTGCTCAATCGTGCAGCCGACGAGCTCTCACGACAGCAAGTGCTCCCGGGAGAGTGGAGACTCCATCCCCAGGTGGTCCAGCTGATCTGGAGTCGCTTCGGGACCGCACAGGTAGACCTGTTTGCCGCCCCGGACACGTCTCACTGCCAGTTGTTCTATTCCCTGACCGGGGGGACCCTCGGATCGGATACGCTGGCACACAGCTGGCCCCGGGGCCTACGCAAATATGCGTTTCCCCCAGTGAGCCTTCTTGCGCAGACACTGTGCAAGGTCAGGGAGGACGAGAAGCAGGTCTTGTTAGTTGCGCCGTACTGGCCCAACCGGACCTGGTTCCCGGAACTAGTGCTCCTCACGACAGCACCTCCTTGGCCCATTCCTCTGAGGAAGGACCTCCTGACTCAGAGACGGGGCACCCTATGGCACCCGCGTCCGGACCTCTGGAAACTCCATGTCTGGTCCCTGACGGGACGCGGAGGTTCTAGGTGGCCTACCACAGACTGTGGTGGACACCATCACTTCCGCCAGAGCCCCCTATACGAGGCCCCTCTATGCGTTGAAGTGGAACCTGTTCGTCGAGTGGTGCTCTTCTCGACGAGAAGACCCCCGAAGATGTTCGATCAGTTCTGTGCTTTCCTTCCTGCAAGAAGGGTTGGAGCGAAGGCTGTCTCCCTCCACCCTCAAAGTGTATGTTGCCGCTATCGCCGCAAATCACGACACGGTTGATGGTAAGTCCTTAGGGAAGCACGATCTGGTCGTCAGGTTCCTGAGGGGGGCGAGGAGATTAAATCCGCCTTGCCCTCACTCTATACCCTCTTGGGACTTATCTCTGGTGCTAACCGCACTGCAGAGGGCTCCCTTTGAACCTTTGCAGTCAGCAGAGTTAAAAATCCTGTCTTGGAAGACAGTACTCCTGACTGCATTGGCTTCCATCAAGAGGGTAGGGGACCTGCAGTCGACGAATCGTGCCTGGAATTCAGGGCGGGTAACTCTCATGTAATCCTGAGACCCCAGCCCGGATATGTGCCCAAGGTTCCCACCACTCCCTTTCGAGACCAGGTGGTGAACCTGCAAGCGCTGCCTTCGGAGGAGGCAGACCCAGCCCTGGCTTTTCTCTGTCCTGTTCGCGCTCTGCGGACTTACGTGGACAGAACGCAAAGCTTCAGGACCTCAGAACAGCTCTTCATCTGTTACGGAGGCCAGCAGAAGGGAAAGGCCGTCTCCATGCAGAGGATGGCTCACTGGATAGTGGATGCCATCGCCTTGGCATATGAAACCCAAGGCGTGCCTTGCCCGCTCGGGTTGAAGGCCCACTCCACTAGGAGTGTGGCCTCTTCCTGGGCGCTGGCGCATGGCGCCTCGCTGACAGATATATGTAGAGCTGCGGGCTGGGCGACACCTAACACGTTCGCTAGATTCTATAGTCTCCGTGTAGAGCCGGTTTCTTCCCGTGTGCTCGCTCCAAATAGCCAGTAACACCGAAGTGCCCGTTCTAGTGTCGGCTTGCTGCGCCATTCCCCTCCTCATGGACCGGATACGTGCGCTGATATGCTCCAGTCGAGTTCCCCAGAACGGCGAACCCTGTTGAGTCCTCCGCAACCCGCGGCAGTCAGACGTGGCGGAGCGTCCGACGCCAGGTCTAACACTCGTATGCATTGGTGGAACTTGTGTTAGGCTGGGGTTCCATATGTTGTGACCCCTATGGCGGTCCCATATGTGTATTCTTCCACGGTACGGCTCCCTACGGCGAGCCCGTGTCTTTCCCTTGGCAGAGCTCGCTCTGCCGTCTCTGTGCGGTGTAGTCTCCCGCCTGCATTGGCCGGGGCCACCCCTGGGACTTCCGTATGTTGTACTGCCCACGGCCAGTCCATACGTCTATATTCCACATGATACCTCCCTACGGGTAGGATGTGGCTTCCGCAGCGGCCCCCCTGGGCACGTTTTCCCAGCGTTATCTTCTCCCTGCGTGATTCTCCCTGCGTGAGTTCCCCACCCTGAACAGATGGGGGTCTGAGGGTCTTTTGCTGGGCGCTGGAAGTGGTAGTAACTGTGGCGTTTTCCATAGGGATCCCAATTCGTCGGTGACGTCCGACATACGTCGAACGTGACCGACATACGTCGAACGTGACCGACTGAAAGGGAACGTCTCGGTTACGTATGTAACCCTCGTTCCCTGAAGGAGGGAACGGAGACGTACGTCCCGTCGCCACAGTTGCTGTACCATCACTGCACGGCCGAGTCACTAGTTCGGCTCCTCAGTGAAAAACAAATGTGCGCGGCATCCGCTTCCGCTTTATACCCGCGATGCGGGGCGGAGCGCGAGATGCAAATCTCGCACGCCAATGGCCATTGGCCTGTTCTCTATACACTCGAAGCTGATAGGGGCTCCCAGAAGTGATCCCAATTCGTCTGTGATGTCCGACGTACGTCTCCGTTCCCTCCTTCAGGGAACGAGGGTTACATTCGTAACCGAGACGTTTTCTTTGAGACTGTGGTCCCAGCTCTCTTCGGGTCATTGACCAGGTCCTGCCGTGTAGTTCTGGGCTGATCCCTCATCTTCCTCATGATCATTGATGCCTCACGAGGTGAGATCTTGCATGGTGCCCCAGACTGAGGGAGATTGACCGTCATTTTGAACTTCTTCCATTTTCTAATAATTGCACCAACAGTTGTTGCCTTCTCACCAAGCTGCTTGCCTATTGTCCTGTAGCCCATCCCAGCCTTGTGCAGGTCTACAATTTTATCCCTGATGTCCTTACACAGCTCTCTGGTCTTGGCCATTGTGGAGAGGTTGGAGTCTGTTTGATTGAGTGTGTGGACAGGTGTCTTTTATACAGGTAACGAGTTCAAACATGTGCAGTTAATACAGGTAATGAGTGGAGAACAGGAGGGCTTCTTAAAGAAAAACTAACAGGTCTGTGAGAGCCGGAATTCTTACTGGTTGGTAGGTGATCAAATACTTATGTCATGCAATAAAATGCAAATTAATTATTTAAAAATCATACAATGTGATTTTCTGGATTTTTGGACCTATGATAAAAATTACAGACCTCTACATGCTTTGTAAGTAGGAAAACCTGCACAATCGGCAGTGTATCAAATACTTGTTCTCCCCACTGTACATGTATTTCTTAGTACTTTTTAATATGCATGTCAGTAGTTATATTTACTTTTATATTTACATATATCATATCAACATAAATTAATTGGCTTTAGGAATGGATTTATAACATATACACTCACCGGCCACTTTATTATGTACACCTGTTCAGCTGCTCATTAACACAAATATCTAATCAGCCAATCACACTCAATGCATTTAGGCATGTACACATGGGGTGTGTCTCAATCAGCTCCGTAGTTCAGTAGTCAGGGCACTGATCAGTGAGTCGGCTATTTTAAGTGCTGTCTCAATTGCAGAATCCTTCCAACGTTCGCTCCCTAAAAAGACCCACAAGTGCACCGTGAAAACCAGGGTGCATCGATGCTCACTATGTTCCCTTAACGGAAGTTCTGAAGCGCGAAACTTAAATCATGTGAGCCAACTCACTACAAATAATGACACCCAATTGATGTCTTTAAAAATACAAACCATTATTAATAATTATTAATGTTGTGTTGGTCCCCCTTTTGCTGCCAAAACAGCCCTGACCCGTTGAGGCATGGACTCCACTAGACCCCTGAAGGTGTGCTGTGGTATCTGGCACCAAGATGTTAGCAGCAGATCCTTTAAGTCCTGTAAGTTGCGAGGTGGGGCCCTAATGGATCGGACTTGTTTGTTCAGCACATCCCACAGATGCTCGATTGGATTTAGATCTGGGGAATTTGGAGGCCAAGTCAACACCTCAAACTCATTGTTGTGCTCCTCAAACCATTCCTGAAGCATTTTTGCTTTGTGGCAGGGCTCATTATCCTGCTGAAAGAGGCCACAGCCACCAGGGAATACCATTTCCATGAAATGGTGTACATGGTCTGCAACAATGCTTAAGTAGGTGGCACGTGTCAAAGTAACATCCACATGGATGGCAGGACCCAAGGTTTCCCAGCAGAACATTGCCCAAAGCATCACACTGCCTCCGCCGGCTTGCCTTTTTCCCATAGTGCATCCTGGTGCCATGTGTTCCCCAGGTAAGCGACGCACACGCACCCGGCCATCCACGTGATGTAAAAGAAAACGTGATTCATCAGACCAGGCCACCTTCTTCCACTGCTCCGTGGTCTAGTTCTGATGCTCACGTGCCCACTTTTGGCGCTTTCGGCAGTGGACAGGGGTCAGCATGGGCACCCTGACTGGTCTGCGGCTATGCAGCCCCATACGCAACAAACTGTGATGCACTGTGTATTCTGACACCTTTCTATCAGAACCAGCATTAACTTCTTGAGCAATTTGAGCTACAGTAGCTCGTCTGTTTGATCGGACCACACGGCCAAGCCTTCGCTCCCCACGTGCATCAATGAGCCTTGGCCGCCCATGACCCTGTTGCTGGTTCACCACTGTTCCTTCCTTGGACCACTTTTGATAGATACTGACCACTGCAGACTGGGAACACTCCACAATTTGGCCCTTGTCAAACTTGCTCAAATCCTTACGCTTGTCCATTTTTCCTGCTTCTAACACATCAACTTTGAGGACAAAATGTTCACTTCGCCAAATATATCCCACCCACTAACAGGTGCTGTGATGAAGAGATAATCAGTGTTATTCACTTCACCTCATAATATCATAATATTATGCCTGATCGGTGTATTTATCATAATGTACTTTAAATAACAAGTAATGTCAGAAAGATATCAGCTCTGCTGTTGTTCATAAATACCAGTAATGATGTTGTACAATGAGGACATTTTCACGTCGCCAGAAATAGAGTCATCAGTGTGCCAATGTGAATGTGAGCCAGCGTCCTTAACTGTACTTACCAGTGCCCGAACGAGCTTGGGAGCTGATTGAGATGCACCCATTGTCAAGATGATCTGCTGAAGTTCAAACTGAGCATCAGAATGAGGAAGAAAGATGATTTAAGTGACTCTGAACAGGGTTGCTGGTGTCAGACGTGCTGGTCTGAGTATTTCAGAAACTGCTGATCTACTGGGATTTTCATGCACAACCATCTCTAGGGTTTACAGAGAATGGTCCGAAAAAGAGAAAATATCCAGTGAGCGGCAGTTCTGTGGGTGAAAATTCCTTGTTGATGCCAGAGGTCAGAGGAGAATGACCAGACTGGTTCAGCTGATAGAAACGCAGTAAAAGTCCCGATATACTTCAAGCAAAATCTGAGAACGAACTGGTATGACGTCATTTTGAACAAAATAAGGCCAAAACGAAGTTCGTTGGGAGTTCGAAACAGCTTGCCAAAGTGAACTTTCCGTAAAAGTTCACTCCGGCTGGTAAATGCCTTCGAACTACCATTGGTCTGTGGTGATGATGTAATAGGTGGGTGTGGCTCTGAGGCTCCGCCTCAGAATATGAAGTTGTAATTCTAATTGAAAGCAGCACTGACACTGGTTTTTCATGATTAATACTGTAAAGCTGCTTGCTTTTAAGCAATCTTTTTGCTATATAAATGAACATGATGTGACATGACGTGACTTAACTAGAGTGCCAAATTGCAAAGCTCGTGCAGACATATCCACGTTGCTATGATCAGATTAGTATGCTTTATTTTAAAAAATGTTCACTCTTTTCTCATTTTGTTATTGAGAGGAACACGTACAGCACATATTTAAAGGGGTCATGAAATGGATTTTTTTATTTATTTTATAATGTTTCCTGAGGTGCACTTATAATGTTAATATTATTTTTACATCAAAATATTGTTATAATTTAGAAATAAATGGCTATTTTCTACTCTGTTTGAAGGGGCGTGTCTGCTGTGAGACTTCGGTGTAAACGCCCACTACTGTGATTGGCTGCTGTGAGACTTCGGTGTAAACAGCCACTGCTGCGATTGGCTGCTGTGAGACTTCGGTGTAAACGCGGTGTTGGAGTGATGAGCATTGAGCAGATGACAGACAGTCTGTTTGAGAGCATGAATGCAGTGATCTCGTCATTGCAATGTTATTTCTGCACAAATGCTTTCACCATAAATAACAATGCAAACACAATGTAAATACAATAAGAGATTCATTGTGTAGTGTAAGAGCGTCACTATAACGGGAGTTTTGGCAAATTTCCAGATAAACTCGCGCTGTGTGATCGACAGATTCAGCCATTATAAAGAGAGCGTTCTTTGAAGTAAAAACACTGGGATTACTCATTATGAATTTAACTGTCATTACCGGTTTACAAATGAAATACAGTTGAAGAACAGTTGGCACAGCCTGATCTTTAAGCAAAAGTTTTTGGGCAAAGCAAGTATCATATTGCCGCTTGTTCTCAAAACAGTCGCTGGAAAAATGTACAGTTCAAACACGTGACTAGGACGTTTGTGTCTGCGTGGCATCGCAATCTTGTTATTATCACAATCTTATGGTAAACATCTACTTTAGATCCACTCGCTGCTCATCTGAACACCAGTGGGCGGGAACAACGATGTGATGATGTAAAAGTAGGCGTTGTTTTCTTGCTCCAGAGGCAGTTGTATGCAAATGATTATGCCCATGTGACATCACATTCCACCTCGGATCCAAACAAAGTATTTTTACAGCTTGATTATATAAATGCAATTTTTATTGATGACGAGGGTGTTTTAAGTTATGGAACTTGCAGGATGTATTAATAATACAAAGACCTCTTATATGCCAAAAGATCAAGGAAAATATGATTTCTCATGCCATGACCCCTTTAAAGGTGCAAACAGTCCCTTTGAACACATGACTGCTGTGTATGCACTATCATGGCCTTGCGGTGGCGGTACCTGCAGCACTAAAGCTCATTTTGGATGGCAACCTGCTGTTCCCAATACACCTTTGCCCTTTAATCCTGAAATCAGTGACATCACAAAGAATCATCTTGAAATGCAGGAACCCAGAGGAAGTGGAGGGAGGGATCATTCAGCTGGTCTTCAAAGCCTCATGTTGCACCAATTTGAAGGAATTAAATGTGTCTTTGAAATAATTTTTCACTGGTTTCTACTGTACACTGACATGTTTATGTCCCAGCAGTTTTGCTTTGCTGTCAGCTGTGTAGTTATACAGTAATCTCTGCTATTACAATACATTAGACAGATATATGAGAGAATTACTGCTGTTTATAGCCTGCAGGGACAGCTAAAATCACTTGAATGCTCTAAAGACGTGCCTTTAGATTACAGTAGGGAAGCACATAGGCACAAAAAACATTTTAGTATGTCATTCTGTTTTATACATTACAGTAACAAATTGCATTATAAAATATTGCTGTATTTATTGTAAATGGTTTATCCATGCACATCACTATTGTTTTAAAGGGGTCATGAACTGCGTTGTTTTATTGTTTTATGATGTTTCCTGGGGTGCACTTATAATGTTAGAATGCTTTTTACATCAAAAATTGTCATAATTTATAAATAAAAGGCACTTTTCCCACCCTGATTTTAGCCCTCTGGTTTGAACGCTCTGTTTTAAGGCGCGTGTCTGCTGTGAGACTTCAGTGTAAACACCCACTGCTGTGATTGGCTGCTGTGAGAGTTCAGTGTAAACGCCCACTGCTGTGATTGGCTAACGTCTTTCCATTTGAAATAGCTAAGTATTACTCTCTCTTTTAGCGCGTTTTTACTATTACAGCTCTCATGGTTAATTAATCGTGAAAAGTGTTGCATTACATTTAGATCTATGGCATTATATTTAGATCTATGGCATTATATTCAGACCGTGGCATGAAAGGTTGCAGAGATGAGCATTGTAGCCGATCACAGACATGTTGAGCGCATGAAAGCAGTGATCTCATCATTGCAACTCAGTTTCTGTACACTAACGAATGCTTTCATCTTCACTAACAGTGCAAACGTGATATAGTTAAGAGATCTGTTGAATAAAACGGGAGTCACTGATAAACGCGTCACTGATAAACTCTCGCTGTTTGATTGACAGCTCCAGCGCGCGGCTCCAACAATTGCAAAGGTAGCTTTCTTTGATCGCTTTCTTTATAGAATTTAATCGCCGTTAAATAATATTTTCATCCTACTACGAGAAACAATGCAAGTTGACGTTTAGTCACTGGTTTGATTTACTGACACACAGACAAAGATCGTCTGACTGTACATGAACCATTACATTTCAGATCAGGCATTAGAATGAACACAGTTACTTACATGTTGCATTACTGTCGAGCCCAGGCACGGCACAATATTTTGTAATCCTCAACGGCATGTTTATTGCTTGGTAGCTCGATCTGGTTTAACACCACGTAGGCCTATGTTACTTAGGCTACCTATTTTATTGCATGTCATGCGTGAATCGGTGGGCGGAGCTAAACAGGCAGTGATGAAGTAGGCGTTGATCATCTTCTGCAGAGGCGGTGCTTGCCTCCCTTTGACGTCATAGATCCCCACTTTGAAAAACCTGTCGTTTGCTGGGCCTGGTGTCAATAAAAGCTTTTATTGGACTAACAAGGAAGTTTTTAGTTCTGAAACTTACAGGATATTCTTATAGTATGATGATCTCTTATATGTCAAAAGCTCAAGGAAAATTTGATTTCTCAGTTCATGACCCCTTTAATTTCATGTTCCTGGTAATCTTGAATCAGAATATCTTCCCCTCCCTTTTGCAGCTCATCTCTTCTCTTCTCTGATGATGAGGGCGGGGCAACCTGCCACTCACATGAGATCCACCAATAGCAAACCACAACCATCCAACAGCTCTGTCACGTTCACTTCATAATCTCCCTTTCTGTCAAAGCGGGATGTTTATCCTTGCTTGGTTCAGATTATGATTTTTATTTTTTAAAGAGGGGGGTGGGTGATTATTTTGATGTTTCTGTGTGATTATTTTGATCCACAGATGGATTTGATATCCTTCGCAGGGATTTTAGTTCTAAATATAGTCACGCCACTTTATGATTTTAGCAAAGTGGGGTAAAGCGGTTGGAAACACCCATCTCGATTGATTATGACATGCATCTCAATTATCCATTGCATTAAAAATGAAATTGCAAGACTTCAGTATTAATATTACTGTAATATCGTTCTTCTTGTTGCAATTATTGTACATTGTAATGGATACATTGTTTTTCCCTAGAAAATTAAAAAGATTTTAAAATAATTTCAACTCAAATCAATATTTAATTTCCACTCAATTATTTATTCAGTGAGTAGGTATGTAAAAATCATTACTATTGTACATTATCCCTTGTTCATCTTGTTTTAACAAGCTAAAAGCTGATTGATATAAACATTGTTTCTCTTGTTTTATTACAAGAGAGCTAATAAAATATATCAACTGAATATTTTGTGTCCAATTATTTACTTATGTGGCAAATAGGTTTGCAATAAGCAGCATAATGTGCAATCAGTCAGTTGATATTGCAAAATATATCATTTCAGGTCTGTTTCATGTCAGGGTCTTAAACCCACAATCTGTAAGTTTTCGCTGCTAGAGGTCGCATTTTCAAAACAATAACAAAGGCGAGGCCTGATGACACTATGAAGGAGAGTGGAATGATGGGAGATGTAGTTTTCACCATCCAGAGATATATGGAATTCACGAATCAGAGGTAATTAATTAGTTTTTGTATTACCTGTATATTTGATCACACTATTTCATGTCATCGTAATGAATTAGCTGCAAGGAATGTGAAATGTAATGCTATATTAGCCTGTTACTGATATGTGACTATTCGTCAAATGATTTGGTGGGTTAATGCTGCGCAGTTTTACGTGTTTAAAACAATCGTACTAAAAGTCAATTTAAACAAACCCACAGTATTTGCAAGTAATGGCTATTTTTTTATGTGCAACACATACTGTATTTTACTTCACTGCCATAAACTTGGTCACCAGACTTGATAAAAAGCGTTACTGAAGTACAAACAAAATGCAATATAACTGTATGTGTGGTTTAATTATGTACAATAAATATTTGCTTACCTGTCTATTAAAAAAAAAACATGCGAGAGTCTGTCAAGTCCAAGTTTGTCGCGAAGCTCTCTCCATCTCGAAAACGGCATGCCGATATTGATCCACTAGATAGTGCGCACGCGCTGAATGCATCTTTCCGCATTCACGGCCAAAGAAGTAACGTATACGTTGAAAGGCTCACACGCGCACCTGTGGCTTCAGTTCCATCTACGTTTACGTTTTTGGGGATTTTCTGTACTCGCCAATGAATAATCCTGACCCATGAACGACACAACAGCGGCGTGCTTCTGCATTTGTTCACGTGTGTTGCCATGGTTTCTACAAGTGGAAACCGAGGATAGTGCGGATATTACGTCATTTATAGGTGATATGGTTGCCAACTGTCCCGTATATTGGGCCTAATTGATTTGTCCCGTAGCCTACGTGACCTCTCTTGTCCCGTTTATTGACTGCTACGCTGATCTAACCGGGCCGTTCACATATGTTGCGTCTTTTGAGCGCTCAAGTTCGTTATTTTAAATATAGGGCGACAAGCGCGCTCAAATAGAGAGCAACGCCGTCGCGACGATGCGGTGCGGCACGCTCGTTTTTTTCAGGTGTGTCCGCGCCGCAGCGAGATGAAAAAAATCTCAACTTTTCAGAATGCCACAAGTGCACGGCAGGTCATGTGACATCGAACCAACCAATCAGCTTCGGCCTTTCCATAACAACAGTGAAAGCTCAGCCAAGAAAGACGAACGAAGAAAGATTTATATCAGATTGTAAATCCTCAACTCATCACTGTATACTCTATAACAGAGTTGGTTGGTCTTCTTTGCTTATCAGAAGAAAAAATGCACTGGTATTTAATTATTTATAAGGCCATTTTGGGGATGTTGCCATCTTATCTTTGCGGTCTTATAAAACAGAAAATTGTTGAGAAATACTTTCTTCGCTCACAAAATTGTTATATTCTCTCTGTTCCTTTTGTTCGATCTGAATTAGGTAAAAAGGCTTTTATGTATGCAGCTCCTACTGACTGGAATCTTCTGCAATCGCAATTGAAATTATGTAATTTGCTGTCTTTGGATCATTTTAAAACAGTTATTCGACAAATGGACACTGACTCAACGATATGTAACTGTTTTTAAGTGTTTTTAGTCTCTTTGTGTTGTAATATTTGGTGATGAAACTGATGTATTGCTGCCCATTTTGGCTAGGACACTCCTGTGAAAGAGATTTTTAATCTCAGAGTCTTTTCTGGTTAAATAAATAATAAATCCTTTGCTGAAGCTTCATCGTCATGGAGAATGCGGCTCATGATTGCTTAGCAACGGCAGACACCACGGGAGCGTTTAGTTTGTCGGTTTAGTTTGTTCTGCAAACTAGGTGTATGCGAGTAAAATGCCTTTAAACGTGGCAGGAACATCTGTGTATGCATTTGTAGATTATATTGGAAACAGTGATACTGTAACGAGAAATCCATGTTGAAAACAGTTGGTACATTTTCTTTCAGCATTTATTTCTATGACGTTAAAATTCTTTAGTTAAGCAAAACAAATGTGTTTATATCTGAGAACCTTTTATACACACACTTAACTGCAGAACCTGAAATAACATACACAGTGTGTTATACAGTACAAGTAAGTAAGTTTTGAGTGTCCCTTATTTTCCTATAAAAAAAACCACGATTGTCCTTTATTTTCCTTTTCTGAAGTTGGCAACCATAGGTGACGAGGACAAGGGACGAGCCATAATTTAAAATTGGAATTTACAAATCCTTGGGAACTTTTGGGATAATGTAAGTACACAACTGCATGAAATATAACACACTGTGCAAGTGGTTTTTGGATATTTTATCACAAAAATCTTACATTGTAGCTTTAAAGGTATAGTTCATCCAAAAATAAAAAATGTTGTCATTTACTCACCCTCAAGTTGTTTTAAACCTACTTTCTTTGTTCTGTTGAACACAATTTAAGATATTTTGAGTATTTTCAAGTATTTTCCTACTATAGAAGTCAATAGGGACCAGCAACGGTTTGATTACCAACAGTCTATAAAATATCTTCTTTTGTGTTCAACAGAAGAAAGAAACTCATACAGGTTTGGAACAACTTGAGGGTGAGTAAATGATGGCAGAATTTTCCTTTTTGGCTGAACTATCCCTTTAATTTGCAGTAACAAGCCCTCGATTATCCGTTACATACATTCAACTCCATTTAACACATTTTCTATACTAAACCCATTCCTCAAACCTCCAGTTTGATATTCCTTTCACCCCATCACACCTGAGTCTGAGACACAACAATGCTTGACATTGAAACAACACAAATGGACTGCAGAAATGAGAGCAGAGGCTTTCTGCTCCATCTCTCACAGGCTTCACTCTCAACCTCAAAAGCAAGCTCACCACTGGGAGATAAAAATAGGCGTTGTGCATTGTGACTGTGAGGCTGAGCTTTATTTAGATGTAAGTAGGGCAGATTCAGATCTTAGAAAGATAAATGAAGGTGTGCTGCATCACAGAGGTTAGCTGGTGTGAGTGGAGACGGACAGAGTTATTCATCTTCTCTCGTTTTAACAGCTCGAGTTCAAAGGGGCTTTCCAGTTCAAACACGTCTTTGAGTAGACATTGCTTTGCACTGATCTGTGCTATTATTTGTGAAAGGACTTCATTTATAAAGAGTGAAAGATTTTAGCAATGAAATGTGAAAGAAGAGGGTTTATTTCAGGTAGCAAATATTTATTATGAAATGCCTTTTTAACTATAATTTTCCTTGAGGTTCATCCATAATGGTATAAGTCTATATGCAGTAAAACACCATTTTCCACCTAATCTCTGCGGCGGTTCACTGACACTAACGTGAAACCAGACTTCATTCGCTCCAATGGAAAGCATATTTACACTGTCTGATCGTTCCCTATCCCCTATATAGTGCTATATAGGGGATAGGGAATGATCAGACAGTGCACTATATAGGGGATAGGGAACGATCAGACAGTGCACTATATAGGGGATAGAGAACGATTCAGACAGTGCACTATATAGGGGATAGGGAACAATCAGACAGTGCACTATATAGGGGATAGAGAACGATTCAGACAGTGCACTATATAGGGGGTAGGGAACGATCAGACAGGGCACTATATAGGGGATAGGGAACAATCAGACAGTGCACTATATAGGGGATAGGGAACGATCAGACAGGGCACTATATAGGGGATAGGGAACGATCAGACAGTGCACTATATAGGGGATAGAGAACGATTCAGACAGTGCACTATATAGGGGATAGGGAACAATCAGACAGTGCACTATATAGGGAATAGAGAACGATTCAGACAGTGCACTATATAGGGGATAGGGAACGATCAGACAGGGCACTATATAGGGGATAGGGAACAATCAGACAGTGCACTATATAGGGGATAGGGAACGATCAGACAGGGCACTATATAGGGGATAGGGAACTATTCAGACAGTGCACTATATAGGGGATAGGGAACAATCAGACAGTGCACTATATAGGGGATAGGAAACGATCAGACAGTACACTATATAGGGGATAGGGAACGATTCAGACAGTGCACTATATAGGGGATAGGAAACGATCAGACAGTGCACTATATAGGGGATAGGGAACGATCAGACAGTGTAAATATGCTTTCCATTGGAGTGAATTAAGTCTGGTTTCACATTCGTGAACCACCACAGCTCCGGTCAAAGACAACATTTGCCTTCATTGATCCAAAAATGCAGCATTCAGATTTAAGTTAATGAGAATTTGGGGCTGGAAATGTGCTTTATTATTGTCATAAAGCAATTCTTAAAGGTACTAACAGGCTTCATTTTTTCCCCTGAAATTTGACCTAGACATGTGAGATTCACTCAGTTAAACATAATTTAACTGATTAAAAATGGATTTATATTCTCATCAGCTGCATATATTACTGGTGACTGGTATTGTATTTCAACTGTTCTCATTGACATTGTATATCTACAGTAAATACATATTGCACAGGGTTAATATTGATATTACTTACTATAGATATCATGGACCATATTACTTATAATCCATATGTATGATACACAAACCCATATGTGATAGGGCTTTTATTTTTAGCACCATGATAGCCTTGTGTGTTATTTATAGTCTGGTTTTACAGATGGCCAGTCTCCACATGTGCAGAATACTAAATGATTGTGATGAGTCATTCACTGCAGATCCTCCCGGTTCTGCTCGGGGTCGGCGGACCAACGTCACTGGGTGTGGATAGAGAAGTTATAGACAATATGTTGTGCACATGGGATGGAAATAACAAAACAAAACAAAAAAAAACTTTGCCAGCCTTTTGTTTTTAATGAGTCATGGGTGGCATTAAAAAGAGCAAATTATTGGTGCGTTCAAGTCCTCCTGGAAAGTTCATATTTACGAGTTAGGAAGTTGTGATTACAACATCAGGGGCCAGATTTACTAACGCTGCAACGTTGTTCTTCTTCACGACATATGACGTCATCACGTCGGAAAGGTCACGCATAACGTAGGTGGAAGTACCGACCCAGTGTTAAAACGAACGTGCAAAGACTAAATCAAACGGCCTTTACAAAAATAAAGGTAAAACAACGATGTCGGACAATTTTAAAGTTGGAGGAGAACATGAGATTTTTGGAGGTTTACTTCCACCTACGCCACGGCCGTGACCTTTCCGACGTGATGACGTCATACACCGTGAAAAAGCACAACACCGAAGTTGCGCATTTGAGGTTAAAAAGTATATAATTGTTTATTTTTTTTAGAAAATGACCGATGGTTTGGCTAAATAAGACCCTTTTCCTCGTCTGGGATCATACAGAGCCTCTGAAGCCCTTCCTTTGAAACTGCATTGATTTGGACCTTCAACCGTTGGTTGCCATTGAAATACATTATACGGAGAAAAATCCTGGAATGTTTTCCTCAAAAAACGTAATTTCTTTTCGACTGAAGAAAGAAAGACATGAACATCTTGGATGAGATGGGGGTGAGTAAATTATCAGGAAATTTTCATTTTGAAGTGAACTAATCCTTTAATCCTAACCCCTCCCCCACAACTAATCCTAAACCTACCAATACTAGGGGGTAATAATTTGGTGGGGGTCGGAATTCGGCACAACACCGGCTTCCATGGCTGCAATACGCTGTGTTTTCCTCTAACTGGCAACCTGTGGTGTCGAAATACTATTGGGTAGATTGGCAACGTGCGGTATCGCCCAGACCAAAACAAAAACAGACATTCCCACACGGAACGCACATTTCAAAGCAGAATAACATTTTTCCTAAATATCTGCAAACATATTTTTATGCTTTAATAGTCAAAAACTTACATACAGCACTCTTTGCCGCCAGCATTTTTTAAATGCGTTGCCAATTTTTGATAATTTTCACAAAACTTTCATGGCCCCCAGAATATTTTGTTGTTTGCATATACAATACACACAGTATATCAAAAGAAAGAACGGTTACACTTTATTTCAATGGTCCACTTTAGACATTCTACTAACTATAAGTAACTTTACAACTACATGTCAACTAACTCTCATTAGAGTATTAGTAGACTGTTAGGTTAGGGTTCGGTTAGTAGAATAAGTTGACATGTAGTTGCAAAGTTACTTACAGTAGAAGTTTCATTAAAAAAAGCATCATTTTGAACAAAACGCTGAGAAAAAACGTATTTTTGTCAAAGACTACGTCCGGATTCAGAACGATGATCAAAACATAGATCGAGTAGATGGAGTTCATCATCACCCCCAAAGCTACAGTCATATACCTCTTCATGGGTTTGACATTTCATCTGGTAACGTTAGGCGATTTTGATTTATATGCTGTTAAATGTTTGATGAGCACGTTTGCTCAGAGGTCTTCAACCCTACTCATGCGTCCCACTGTCCTGCAAAGTTTATTTCCAGCCTGCTTCAGCACAACTGTGATTTTCAAGCGATCCTGAAGAGCTTGATTAGCTGGTTCAGGTGTGTTTGATTAGGGTTGGAGGTAAACTCAGCAGGGTTAAAGACCTCTGCGTTACACAACAACTATCTGCTCCCTCTGGTTTACGCAGATCTTCTCTTTCGTCCCCTTCAGTATAACAGTGGAAACAGGGATTGCAGGAATAACTTGTAAATCGCAAGGAAGCATTGTGTCACAAATGATGGAAAATCTTGTCAATGGTGGGGAAAGAGTTAATATTCAGTAATATTACTGAGTTGACTGCACTGACACTATTGGTTGAGAACAAAAATTGAACTGAATTGAGCTGGGGTGCGTTTCCAGTACAACGACGTTACTCACTGCTTAACTACCGTAATATGATGCATCGTTGAAGAAATCAACTAGCTAGTCACGACTGTTTCCCAAAACCATATGGTCGCAAATTTGTCATTCAATTTTGTTGGTTAATGATGTCACGCAGATGGTGGAGTATAACTTCTTTTATTGAATTAGTTTGAGATCAAATTCATGCTAGATTTTTTGCTGTAAATTACAGACATGGCATCTGGGGAGTAATTCTTATTTTTCTCAGTTATTTTGCTTTATTTCCAGATTCAATCATAGGCTCGTTCTTGCGTATTAGAGCATGTACACACATGCACACTCTTTAAAAACAGTGCTTTAAATCTCTTGACAAACTAAAAGACATAAATGACATTTGTATGTATTCGAAATAAAAGATATAGATTGTACTAAATGTCAGCTTGTTTATTTTGCTCAAGATATTGATTTATTAAAGGGATAGTTAGCAAAACAGGTGCAGAGTATAGAGCAAAACAAAACACCGGTCATGAATTAGAGTCTAAAATGAGAATTTTTAAAGAGAAATGGCAGAGAATTTCAATATAAGAGAAGAGGGGCTTGAGTTTGTTGCCCAGCCCTATCCACGAGAGGCGTCAAAGCTTGAGATGCGTCAGGGGTTACTCTTTTGGCGTAAGTCGACTTGCGTACCGCTGACGGCCGGAAGTTAGTTATTTTAGTCTATAAAGTTTTAAATATGGATATTTTTCTTACACAAACGCAGCACTTCACTTCAGAAGGCCTTTATTAATCCCCCGGAGCCGTGTGGAGCAGTTATATGATGGATAGATGCACTTTTATGGACTTCAAAAACGAACCACCAATTCACTGCCATTATAAAGCTTGGAAGAGCCAGGACATTTTTAATATAACTCTGATTGTATTCGTCTGAAAGAAGAAAGTCATACACACCTAGGATGACTTGAGGGTGAGTAAATCATGAGCTAATTTTCATTTTTGGGTGAACTATCCCTTTAAGTCTCGTTGAACTATGCTGATAACGGCGGAACTTGCGACCATAGTTGGCTAATGATGCTTGGGAAATGCACCCCTGGATGATGACATCGCTGTTTTCTGCAGAGCTGCTTTACTGCTGATTTGTCTTCTTTTCATAATTGACAAATTTTGCAAAACAATGTTATTGAACTGAACTGAATTCCTGACTTTAACACCTGTAGCATGACCTGAAGAGGGTTGTGCACTGAAGACAAACCAGAAGTACTGATAAATTGAAACATAATTGTAGGAAGAAATAATTCATCTGCAGATATACAGTATTTGTATTTTGCTATGGATTATGGGAGCTGGTCTTGAAAATTTGTTTCAAAGTCATGAAAATACATGACATTTGGGATGGCCATCAGAAGTAATGCAGGGGTATAACAAATAGCTGTTAAATGTTGCAAAATCCTGGTTATTTTATATAGTGCATTAAGGAAATTCTTTTTAAGTGTCAACAGAGAGCAACTGTAGTTAACTGCATAATATATGATTACACTGGACATTTATCATGATTTATCTTTGATTTGTTTTAAATCCAGGACAGTAAAACAGTCAGCACTATTTTGAGTCACTGAAGTATAGAAACTAAAAATAAGGCTCAATCCCTCAATCCCTGATCTGGGTTGGTGTTGCTCAGAAGGGGACATTTTAATAACAGGCACGTGTGCATTGGTCTGTGTGAAGCTGAACAGGCCTTTAATCTAGAGCGAGATCCAAACAGATGTGACAAAGACGACTGCAAGCCACAGTTAAATAAAAGCAGCATTAGCACTAATGTTAAGCATTATTTTGAGTTAAAAATTACTACCCATGTTTCACATTTTAAAGCTGGTATTTTTGAAGTTAACAATCAGGAACCAAGCCAAGAACCTTCCAGAAATGGAAATAGAAAGAGAAAATGATTCCCCCAACAATAATCAAACAGTGCATTTTGGTGGTATTTATTTATTTTATTTCCTGTGGGCTTGGGCGATTCTACAATCTGCAAGATAACTGGAAAAGCCTCCACGTCACACAAAAGTAAACGTACTCATCTTCCATGATGTGTAAATCCTATGAAATAAATTGAGGGGTTTTCATATCTATACTGGAAGCCAATGGACTGCCAATACGGCCTATAGATGGAATCACAAGCCAGTTTTTAATGGAATAAATCCCAGAATATGTCCATTGGTGGCTAGCTTCATACATTGAATACTTCATGTGTTTATGTAAGAAATAACTGACAGTGTACCATTTTAATTAAAGCTACATGATGTAACTTTTGGCCCTCTAGTTACCTCTAGTAAAAGTGAGAAACACTGTTTTGGTCATTACGAGTTGTGCTTTGGCTCCGCTGTTCTGCATGGATAAATCTGATGGCTTGAGGCCCGCCACTGTTCTCATGGTTACAGATGATCGCATTACCAGTGCAAATGTCTCTAAAAATATTTCTTATGAGCAGGTAAGTAGCTTATATAACCCTGTTGTTTTGACTTGTTCAATCAATTGTTTTAAATTAACGTTACAAGAGTTTGCCAACGCTGACATTAGACATAATGATTGCTATTCATATCAGATAACAATGTAAAATATTATTTGACAAGGCAATTTATAGAGAAATAGGCCAAAGTAGTTAGACATTGGCATTGTTACCAACATAAACATTGTTTTGTAAACCTGGTCAATGCACAGCAAATGTGATGCTATGCAAACTATGTTGATTCATGTTTTATTACAGGATGTTTTATTACAGAATTCAAACAATAAATGTCACTTTAAAGCATTAATAGAGACTTTAAGCAACAGCTGCTGATGGAACAGCAACGGCGTTCTGGTGTTCTATTGCGCAAAACTCAACGTGCTTGACCGCCATAGGAAATGAATGAGAAATAGGCAAAAATACGAAAAAAAATTTGTGTGTACAATCAAAACAAATTAGCCACAAATGCAGAAAAAAAAGTCCAACAAACACACCCACTCAAACACACACTCACAGACACACACACAATACACTATTATACACTGGTGTGGCTCAGAGCCGTTGAAAAACAGAGTTACGACACTCCCATAGACTTCCATAGGAACTGAGGAATGCGGAAGTAAAGCGTGTCACGGAGTGACCAATAGTTCCAAACAACCAATAGTTCCAGCATTGAACCCCATTCATTTCAGTGTCTCTCAAGCACACTCGCTGGCAAATTGATGAAATTACTGCATATTTTGAGATTTTATGGCATTAGTTGACCTCTCAGGAATATTGATATAAGTGGTATTTTATGAAGCACATCAGAGTTAATGTTTATTGTTATATAATAGATCGTTAGACTCTAACTGCAGTTAGATAATGTGAGCAGCACTGCAACAGCTACTATATCCAGATGCTATCTGTCATATTTTAACAGTTTTTAGTCTCTCTGAGATCTTTGTCGAATGCGTTTCTATGAAGTCAGCCCATTCAAGGAATAACGTATCTAGCGCCTGGTTATAGAGTTGAATTAAATTGGTTGCCCTGTTTTTTTTAAACACTATTTAAACCTTCTTTCTTGGGTTAAATTCTGTGCTAGCATCATTAATTTATATTCACCTGTTGTGTATGCTTATGTGAGTATCATAAAATAACATTAGGACGTTAACAACATTAAAATGATAAAATAAATTACCACTATAACCAGTAGATGGCGGAAGAGGAACACTTATTGGCTTATTAGCCATTTTTTTTCTCTCTTTTTTTGAATTCATTTTTATAGATTATCAAATCACTATTATAACATTAAAATATACATTTTTGTTACTTTATTTGTACTGAAGTGTTAAATATATAGGCTAATTGTAGAGAAAATCACAAAGTCTCATGAAAATAAAAAACTAAACTTCACAATAAATCTTTATTTAAATCGTGTCTGTGCTTTGTTTGTTATGATGAGAGGATCTGTAGATAATGAGAAGATTCATGTAAAACGTAAACTTGCACTAAAATTCATTCAGCGTTTTGAGACTGTATAAAACTTGTTTTGATCGATATGGATTCTCATTCCTGGTAAATTAAACATATGATTAGTCATTATTTTCAACAGAAATGCCCCTGATTGGCTACAACACTCAACGCTGTAAAATCATGCACTCACATGACCCAAATAAAATAAGCAGATCACTCAAGAAAAACATTAACGTTGTCTCTTCTTTATCTCTCCCCAGAATAAAATGCTACTGTAAAGCCTAGTCGAAGTCGATGCACATATTGTGTTAATATTTACCAGAAATTGCTGCAAATATAGTGAAACTGCTGTCTATCCTGCTTAATCCTATTCAAACAGATTGACAGCGTGGAGTTGTTTGGAACTATTGAGAGCTCTATGAACCACATGACCACATGGCGGCGAGATCAAAGCATGTCGCAACTCTCTTTTTCTATGGCTCTGGTGGCTGAAACAATATGGGAAAAGACTCAAATAGGGGGGGTTGAAATCAGGTTGAATCAGGTTGAAATCAGGTTGATTAAGCTCTGATAAAGTATTCCTGTTCATTCTTGTTACATTTTGTTGAATTTTGATGTTATGTGTAACAAAATGTCTCTCTCTGTGTTCAGGTTTGACTGTAGTAAAAAATGAATGCAAAAACTGACACTTCAAATCGTAATTTCAAAAAAAAAAAATAATAAAAAAATAAATCTTGACAAAAAGTAGTCTTTGAGAATGTCTAAATATATACAGTATCCAAATCCACAACTTAATAAAAATAAGCATTTATGTCTAAAACAACTAGAGAATTTACAAGCCTCTTTATATAGAACTATATAGGAATCTAGTGGTTACACCACAGCATTACATACGCTTTTCTTTTTTTACTCCCATCAGATGGGAGTAAAAAAATTGGATTTTAAAGGCATTGTCTCTAATTTAACATAAAATACAGCTTTAATTTAAATTTTAAAAAAAATTAGAGATTTGTTTGTATTATTTTCAATGGGGGAAAAAAATATTGCATAAATATTCATTAATACCGTGAAATTCTCTCAAAATAAAAACATATTATTGAACAAAAATATATTACATTGATTTTACTGAAAATTAGAAGTTAGAAATTCTAGTTAGAAAAATAACTCTAGAGAGCAGCATATTGCTAAAATCATTAAATATAAAGCACTATATTATATATTCATATAATAATCTATTCATATTTGAGTCAATACCCAACTCTAATAACAACTGCATGTGTATAATTTACAGAAAAATTGCTGTTTTAGATGGAGTTCGGTGACATGCTCCTCCATCTAAAACTGTGCAGCATTTTTTAGTCGTCTGCAGGTCATCTTTCTAAAAGTATTTAATGCCTAAAATCCATACATAATAATCATTTGAAAATGTGCAAACTGTGCATCAACAAGTATCAACACTGATCTTTCTGTATGATTTATCAAACATTGAAATTCAGAGAAAACAGTGTATTTGGCTATAAATATTGGTATGTGGTAAGAAAAGCTGAAAAGGTTTTTCTGGAAACAAAGGAGCTGATTTTTGTCTCTGTTTCCGCAGACAAGCATCCACAGAGAACACACTAGAAGACTGGTCATGAATGAGGAGCTAATTTTAGCTCTGACGTATCTGATGGTTAGCTTGCTCTAAATGACCACAACCCTGACTGGGCAGCCCGAGACGGCTCTGATGGATCTCCAGGGATTGTTATAATGGAGTGGCTAAAAGGAAAAGGGCACACTGGTCTAAGAACAGTGCTAAGAGATTCACCTGGACATCGGGTGAAACAAGAGAAAAGAGTCAAGTAGAAAAAAAAAAGACTTAAAGAGACAGAAACACTCGCATGTGATTCTTCACAACAGAGAAAGACAATGCAGTGTAGGAAAAGCTGATTCAAAGCCGCATTTTTGATACTTAAAAATCATGTGTAGAGTGTAGAGTCACCTGTAGTAAAGTTATTATTTGTTCAAAACTATCACTTATGCTTTTGTTTTGATTTTGTTTGATGTTTTAATTGTTCATTAAAACAAATAACATAATTTTTTTTATTATATGATTGATTAATATTGACTGTTGATAAACTTTATACAGTTTTTGAACCAAACTGACTTCAGCTGAACAATGACACTAGTGTCTTTTTATAGCTTTTCCCCTGTTTATCACTGTAAAGCTGCTTTGAAAATCTGTATTGTATAAAGCGCTATAGAAATGAAGGTGATTTGACTGTTTCATTATAAATATGGTGATTATCTCAAAGGTGGACACCCAGATTAATAACTTAAATCAAACATTTTAATGCAACCATGTCATGTCAACAAATGTTAATCGTTGTGCCTATAGCCCCAATAGCAGGGGTGCTTTTTACCCCAAATACTATACTTACATATTCTTCAGTTATTGAAAAACCGTTAGTTTAATTACTTTAAAGACATTTGTCTCAAAATATATTTGGTAATTTTACAGAATCAACATTTTCCTCCTGTGAACGCGTTAAGGATCAGCCAAATTTCCACGTGCACAGTGAAACACAGATGTTTAGGAAAGTGCTGCAGTTTTAATGCAATTGTGGTTTGGAGGAAAATAAAATCAAATGTGTCTTTTACCCTTTAGCCCTGTTCTGTCACGTTCATGTCTTGTTTAGTTTCATAATCTTGTTTTCATTGTCTTTGCCTGAGTTCTCATTTGTTACCATATTACCTGATTAGTTACACACCTGTTCCCTGTTTTGTTAATGATTTATCCCAGTGTAGTGGTCTATCACTTTATGTGTTTATCCTCATCCTTCCCTCGGGTCATTTTGACCAGAAACTCATTTTTAAAAATATATATATACACTCACCTAAAGGATTATTAGGAACACCATACTAATACTGTGTTTGACCCCCTTTCGCCTTCAGAACTGCCTTAATTCTACGTGGCATTGATTCAACAAGGTGCTGAAAGCATTCTTTAGAAATGTTGGCCCATATTGATAGGATAGCATCTTGCAGTTGATGGAGATTTGTGGGATGCACATCAAGGGCACGAAGCTCCCGTTCCACCACATCCCAAAGATGCTCTATTGGGTTGAGATCTGGTGACTGTGGGGGCCATTTTAGTACAGTGAACTCATTGTCATGTTCAAGAAACCAATTTGAAATGATTCGAGCTTTGTGACAAGGTGCATTATCCTGCTGGAAGCAGCCATCAGAGGATGGGTACATGGTGGTCATAAAGGGATGGACATGGTCAGAAACAATTCTCAGGTAGGCCGTGGCATTTAAACGATGCCCAATTGGCACTAAGGGGCCTAAAGTGTGCCAAGAAAACATCCCCCACACCATTACACCACCACCACCAGCCTGCACAGTGGTAACAAGGCATGATGGATCCATGTTCTCATTCTGTTTACGCCAAATTCTGACTCTACCATCTGAATGTCTCAACAGAAATCGAGACTCATCAGACCAGGCAACATTTTTCCAGTCTTCAACTGTCCAATTTTGGTGAGCTCGTGCAAATTGTAGCCTCTTTTTTCTATTTGTAGTGGAGATGAGTGGTACCCGGTGGGGTCTTCTGCTGTTGTAGCCCATCCGCCTCAAGGTTGTGTGTGTTGTGGCTTCACAAATGCTTTGCTGCATACCTCGGTTGTAACGAGTGGTTATTTCAGTCAAAGTTGCTCTTCTATCAGCTTGAATCAGTCGGCCCATTCTCCTCTGACCTCTAGCATCAACAAGGCATTTTCGCCCACAGGACTGCCGCATACTGGATGTTTTTCCCTTTTCACACCATTCTTTGTAAACTCTAGAAATGGTTGTGCGTGAAAATCCCAGTAACTGAGCAGATTGTGAAATACTCAGACCGGCCCGTCTGGCACCAACAACCATGCCACGCTCAAAATTGCTTAAATCACCTTTCTTTCCCATTCTGACATTCAGTTTGGAGTTCAGGAGATTGTCTTGACCAGGACCACACCCCTAAATGCATTGAAGCAACTGCCATGTGATTGGTTGATTAGATAATTGCATTAATGAGAAATTGAACAGGTGTTCCTAATAATCCTTTAGGTGAGTGTATATTATGGGCCCTATTTTAACGATCTGAGCGAATGGTGCAGGTGCACTTAGTCCGAATCCACTTTTGCTAGTTTAACGAAGGAAAAAACGGTCGGTGCGCCAGGCGCATGGTCCAAAAGGGTTGTCTCTAGTCTCTTAATGAGTCATGGGTGTGTTTTGGGCGTAACGTGCAATAAACCAATCAGAGTCTCATCTCCCATTCCCTTTAAAAGCCAGGTGCGCTTGCACGTTGTGCACCGCCTATAGGTGCATATTACTAACACACCCTTTAAATAACACAAAAAATACTGCGCTGTTGACTTCCAGGCTTTTGTTGGTCAATAGTGCAGTCGTTTTCAGTTCCTCAAAATAGCAACGCTCCAACAATGCTCCTGAACACACCTTGTTTCAGACCAGACGCCCATGGGTGAACAGATGCGCCAGTGCATTTGCTATTTAAACAACGTGACGCTCGACGTGAAAATGATAACTGCGTCGGGCTGAAACTTGCAAAAAACACTTGCATCGCGCCTGGCATCACATTGCGCCGGGAGTATGATAGGGTGCTCATCGGAGTGTTTCAAGACCTCAGGACTTTTGTCGCACTTGAACCACAAATACACAGAAAATGGACTGGATTCGAGGAGTTTATGTGGTTTTAATAAAAAAGTAACAAATCCCTCCCTCGCGGGTCAATTTGACCCCCTTAGGAATAAATGGAATCCGAGGAATGCTTCAGTATACATAGAAAACCCTAAAAAAATGCTCAAAATGAAAACTAAAAATGCTAAAACTTTACCAAAAAAAAAATATTTTACGTCTACATGTGTATCGGAATGTATTCTGAAGAGATAAACTCAAGAACTGACTTTAGGACCCAGCGGAACGGCTCATTTGCTCCATATAGAGCTGTAAGGCCATCTAGTGGCAAGAGTCATATCATGTTATATTTTTATTTTTCCTCAAGACACCCAAAATTGACCCAATGTGAGATATTTTGAGCTGGGTTATGCATGTTTTGGAGAGTTATTTTGAATTTAAATTGAAAGAATGTGAAGAATGTGCTTAAATTATATTATGTATTGATAAATCTAGTAATTTAAAGGTAAAAAAAAAAAAATGCATTACAAATATAAAAATGAAATGATATAAGCTTTCTGGACAAAAAAAAAAAGGGTCATTTTGACCCACAAGGGAAGGATTTGTTACAGGTTGTGAGGTAAGGATGAGGGTTAAAGTTTCTCGGTTATTCGATCATTCTGCGTCATGCATCTCTCTTTTGGAAAAGCTGCATGCTACCCTGTGACTGTTGCACCCTAAAAGTATTTTGGATTTGATTGCTTTTGTTAACGAGAACCCTTTATTTGGGTTGGCCTTGCCAGACTTTTGACATTCAGTTAAAGCACAGCGGTTATAAGCAGTAGTCAGCCTGAAAGGCTCCAAAAACAAACAAACAAACAAAAAGAGCAAGGTGCAAAATTATCCAGGAAGTCATAAAGACCCTCAAAGCGATACGCAAAGATCTTCTCTCGCCTGGGCTTTGATTGTATGTAGCTTCACCATCAGAAAATCAATGGGCAATTGCAAGGCAGAAAGCATTTGGTTGCAGTTGTTGCGGTTGATTGCTAATGCGGGAGTTATTGACCACTTTTTTTCACACAGGGGCACTTGGTGTTGTATAACTTTTATGCATTCATACATTTTGGCTATGACATTCAGTTCAACATTAAAACCACACTGCGGGCAAACACTTTTTAATAGCATGTGTTTTTGTCACGGATTACAAAACAGATTACGTAGAAACTGCTAATTATCATCTGACTCGACAACAAATGTTGCTCCAGAGTCCGGAACTCCCGAGGCGCCATACCTCAGAAACACTATCCTGTGGGGACACTCGTGAATGAATCAGAAATCACTGATTTATTTTTTCTCAGTAATGGAAGTTTACTTCCTAAGGCTGTTGGCTACTGACCCATTTACTCATTATGCAAGTCTCTCCTTGTGTGAAAGTGACATCCAAATAACTTCTAATTCCCCAGCTTCAGCTCTGCAGTCGGAGGAACTTATACTTATGAAATAGGACCCACTTTATGTTAGATATCTTTAACTACATGTTGCGACATTGTTTGTACATTGCCTCTGTTACACTGTTGACCCTTATAATATTATTAAACAGGCTACTTATTTAATATACAGTGACCCAGTGTTGCTCAAATTACTTAAATGAAATAAACATAGGTTCAAAGTTCACAAGCAAGTTAATGATACAATTAAATTCCCTCATTATCATCATTAGGGGCTCTCACTCATTAAACTAGGTAATTTACTTTTCTGGTAAATGTAGCACATCTTTTTACTTTTTACTAAGTCTTTTTACTGTTAAAATCACCATGAAATCAAAACTGACTATTCTTATTCATTTTTATGTAATATTGCCGTATTTATAATACTTTTTTAAATTCATGTGCCCTCGTAATCTTTAATCAAAAAATACGTTTGTCAAGTGAAGTGGTTCACCATGTACGCTGTGCTCAGACAGTGGAGATCAGTGAACAATCGGAGGGGAAGAAGAAGAACGCCACTTTATATCAAATTGCAGTTTTTGTGTTCTTTGAACTTGAAAAGGACAAAACTCACAAGTAAGCATGTACCTGTATACAACATATTTCACCATGATATATTTCCCTTGTAAATGCATTTTGGGGCTGGTCTCCTCAGTTCAACCTAAACTCTTCTGATATTTTACAAATCTCTTCCATATGTTGGCATTCCTAATAATGAGAAAATGAGCAGTGAAAAGTGAAATATTACAATCAAAAGATGCATTTCACAGAATATTTCATGCACAGACATAGGGGTTATAAATTTAATCACACGGGAATAACAGTTCTTTAAGTAAATAAATAAAAACAAGGAGTGAAAACAAGGAATAAATCCAAATTATTTTCTTTGTATATTTACAGTATTTTCACAAGTAAGGTGTACATTTTCAAAACTCTTAGTACAAAAATCCAAACTGATCACACTTGTAATACAGCTAGTCATTCGTTCAAAACCTGATCCCATGCTTTCATTACAATTATACACCGATCAGGCATAACATTCCTAATATTGTGTTGGTCCCCCTTTTGCTGCCAAAACAGCCCTGACCTGTCGAGGCATGGACTCCACTAGACCCCTGAAGGTGTGTTGTGGTATCTGGCACCAAGATGTTAGCAGCAGATCCTTTAAGTCCTGTAAGTTGCGAGGTGGGGCCTCCATGGATCGGACTTGTTTGTTCAGCACATCCCACAGATGCTCGATTGGATTGAGATCTGGGGAATTTGGAGGCCAAACTCGTTGTTGTGCTCCTCAAACCATTCCTCAACCATTTTTGCTTTGTGGCGGGGCGCATTATCCTGCTGAAAGAGCCACAGCCACCAGGGAACCGTTTCCATGAAAACGTGATTCATCAGACCAGGCCACCTTCTTCCATTGCTCCGTGGTCCAGTTCTGATGCTCACGTGCCCACTGTTGGCGCTTTCGGCGGTGGACAGGGGTCAGCATGGGCACCCTGACTGGTCTGCGGCTATGCAGCCCCATACGCAACAAACTGCGATGCACTGTGTATTCTGACACCTTTCTATCAGAACCAGCATTAACTTCTTGAGCAATTTGAGCTACAGTAGCTCATCTGTTTGATCGGACCACACGGGCCAGCCTTCGCTCCCCACGTGCATCAATGAGCCTTGGCCGCCCATGACCCTGTCGCCGGTTCACCACTGTTCCTTCCTTGGAGCACTTTTGATAGATACTGACCACTGCAGACCGGGAACACCCCACAAGAGCTGCAGTTTTGGAGATGCTCTGACCCAGTCGTCTAGCCATCACAATTTGGCCCTTGTCAAACTTGAAAATACACTTACATTATCTAACTTATGTAACATAAAATCCATAATGTTTGTAATAGTATCTATCCCGTGTGTTATCAAAAGGTGTGATGAAGTATGACACAGCCATGAGGTTTTGTGCTAGAACAGAGTTTGCTGCCAATACAGTAAATGTTCTCACTGTACCATATGACTGAATCTGTACTGTAGTTGAACGTTATATGGGTGAGTTACAGTAATGTGGCAGTCTCTACCATGGTAATTTGTTTACAGTATCACATGGCATACAGTATCGTAATGTAAAATGCTGTATTTGATGCCACCTGTCTCCCTCCTTCTGATGCATCTCTGATCAACCTGATGTTACACCATCATTGACTGTTTCCTCTCCCTTAATGATGTTTTATTAACAAAGTTCGGGAGGAACACGTTCAAATGATCTATCCAATTACCATGTCATTCCAACCAGCTGTCGGCAATCAGTAATCAACATGTCTACCCAATCAGCACAAGTGGAGGATTATATAAATACCCAGTCAACTCACCAATGTTCCTCGACAGTTTTTCAGCATCCCTCCATCACCCCGTCTTCCTCACACTCACCTGGTTACTTTCCTAACCAGAGATACGGGGGGAGTACTCTGGGTTCGGGCCAAAATACCGAGCTCGGAGCCCTCTCCTCGGACAGCACGCCAAATATACTACTTTACTCTATCTGACTTATTAGTAAGTATGAACAGATTATTTGTAAGTGTGAACTCGTGAATCCTCTATCCTAATCTGTGTTCACAAATTGCAAATCTCTCTGTCACACACACACACACAAACACACACACACTGAACATAGTGGTTATAATTTAAATTTTTAAATGTAAAAATGTAATGCTTATAATGTAAAAAATAATGCATTACATTTGGTTATCCGTAACGGAAATTGCAAACAAAGTAGAATCTATATCTATAGAATCTGTATCTATAGGTGTACCAAATGATTCATTGATTAACCATTAAGATCAGTTGGATTAAATACAGTTTTTTACAACCATGTTGGCACCAATTTCAGAACCTTGATGTAATTTTTCAAAACTGTAGAAACAAAACTCAAAACAGTCGTCACTTGTACCACTGGCTGTCCGATGTTCAAAACTCTGCATTGTGCATTCATATCTTTAAAGAAACCTTGCACTTGCAGAATAGCAACTAATTTATCATGAAATATCATAGGAACATTATTTTAGATACACATAAGACACCCATAGTTTCAATGTGTAGTTGTTGTTACAATCATTAAATATTGTTATACAAAAATGATGCAGGTTTCATTATGGTTCAACATATACACTCACCTAAAGGATTATTAGGAACACCTGTTCAATTTCTCATTAATGCAATTATCTAATCAACCAATCACATGGCAGTTGCTTCAATGCATTTAGGGGTGTGGTCCTGGTCAAGACAATCTCCTGAACTCCAAACTGAATGTCAGAATGGGAAAGAAAGGTGATTTAAGCAATTTTGAGCGTGGCATGGTTGTTGGTGCCAGACGGGCCGGTCTGAGTATTTCACAATCTGCTCAGTTACTGGGATTTTCACGCACAACCATTTCTAGAGTTTACAAAGAATGGTGTGAAAAGGGAAAAACATCCAGTATGCGGCAGTCCTGTGGGCGAAAATGCCTTGTTGATGCTAGAGGTCAGAGGAGAATGGGCCGACTGATTCAAGCTGATAGAAGAGCAACTTTGACTGAAATAACCACTCATTACAACCGAGGTATGCAGCAAAGCATTTGTGAAGCCACAACACGCACAACCTTGAGGCGGATGGGCTACAACAGCAGAAGACCCCACCGGGTACCACTCATCTCCACTACAAATAGGAAAAAGAGGCTACAATTTGCACGAGCTCACCAAAATTGGACAGTTGAAGACTGGAAAAATGTTGCCTGGTCTGATGAGTCTCGATTTCTGTTGAGACATTCAGATGGTAGAGTCAGAATTTGGCGTAAACAGAATGAGAACATGGATCCATCATGCCTTGTTACCACTGTGCAGGCTGGTGGTGGTGGTGTAATGGTGTGGGGGATGTTTTCTTGGCACACTTTAGGCCCCTTAGTGCCAATTGGGCATCGTTTAAATGCCACGGCCTACCTGAGCATTGTTTCTGACCATGTCCATCCCTTTATGACCACCATGTACCCATCCTCTGATGGCTACTTCCAGCAGGATAATGCACCATGTCACAAAGCTCGAATCATTTCAAATTGGTTTCTTGAACATGACAATGAGTTCACTGTACTAAAATGGCCCCCACAGTCACCAGATCTCAACCCAATAGAGCATCTTTGGGATGTGGTGGAACGGGAGCTTCGTGCCCTGGATGTGCATCCCACAAATCTCCATCAACTGCAAGATGCTATCCTATCAATATGGGCCAACATTTCTAAAGAATGCTTTCAGCACCTTGTTGAATCAATGCCACATAGAATTAAGGCAGTTCTGAAGGCGAAAGGGGGTCAAACACAGTATTAGTATGGTGTTCCTAATAATCCTTTAGGTGAGTGTACATATCACTGTAATATGACTAGAGCAAATAGTACAGACACAGTGCAATCATTGAACAAAATCTGAAATTTATTGATGAAATAATCAAATCAATCAAAGGAAAAATTTAGCTACCAAAAAAAAAAAGAAACAGAAAAAGAAAAAGAAAAACTACAGTACAGTAAAATGTCAACCTCACTCCTCACTGCGCTTCTATGTTTCCATCAACCCTGCCTTGTGGATTTGGCCACAGGTTCTCATCCACATCACAATGGATGTTTTCATTAGCTAAACATCTTGGAAAGAATCTCCTGGCATGACGAATCCAGGCCTGACACCATGATTGCATGCGTCATCCATGGACACCTATCATTTACCTGCCACCTCCATGTGGGAAAAAAATCCTCAGTCGGGTTAAGGAAAGGGGAGTGTGGAGGTAAATATAGGGTCATAAATTGAGGATGGGCCCGAAAACATGCTTGCACCATTTGAGCAAGGTGAAACTGAAGATTATCCCAGACTATGACGTAGGTCTACAGACCTGATTTAGCTCATCAAGGAAGGTTATAAGGAGAGCTGCATTATATGCATAAATTATATTACAAAAGGTCTGCGTCCTACCACACCATCTTCCAATATAGCCACACTCACGGTAATATTGGCTCCACGTTGTCCAGGTACTCGGACGGTCAATTACGACCTCTCCTCCTTGCCTTGGCCAGCTTTGACCACCATATATTCATTGTCTTCCACCTCCCACTGCTGGCTCCATGTTATTGCTATGTTGAGTGGGATACCACTCATCTCACTATATACACCGATCGGGCATAACATTATGACCACTGACAGGTGAAGTGAATAACACTGATTATCTCTTCATCACGGCACCTGTTAGTGGGTGGGATATATTAGGCAGCAAGTGAACATTTTGTCTTCAAAGTTGATGTTTAGAAGCAGGAAAAATGGGCAAGCGTAAGGATTTGAGCGAGTTTGACAAGGGCTAAATTGTGATGGCTAGACGACTGGGTCAGAGCATCTCCAAAACTGCAGCTCTTGTGGGGTGTTCCCGGTCTGCAGTGGTCAGTATCTATCAAAAGTGCTCCAAGGAAGGAACAGTGGTGAACCGGCGACAGGGTCATGGGCGGCCAAGGCTCATTGATGCACGTGGGGAGCGAAGGCTGGCCCGTGTGGTCTGATCAAACAGACGAGCTACTGTAGCTTAAATTGCTCAAGAAGTGAGCCGCAGACCAGTCAGGGTGCCGATGCTGACCACTGTCCACCGCCGAAAGTGCCAACAGTGGGCACGTGAGCATCAGAACTGGACCACGGAGCAATGGAAGAAGGTGGCCTGGTAAATCACGTTTTCTTTTACATCACGCAGATGGCCGGGTGTGTGTGCGTCGCTTACCTGGGGAACACATGGCACCAGGATGCACTATGGGAAGAAGGCAAGCCGGCGGAGGCAGTGTGATGCTTTGGGCAATGTTCTGCTGAGAAAACTTTGGGTCCTGCCATCCATGTGGATGTTACTTTGGCACGTCCCGCCTACCACAGCACACCTTCAGGGGTCTAGTGGAGTCCATGCCTCGACGGGTCAGGGCTGTTTTGGCAGCAAAAGGGGGACCAACACAATATTGGGAAGGTGGTCATAATGTTATGCCTGATGTGTCCCACAATGTGAAATCAATCACCGGTCATGAGTTGTCACTAACTCGTTAAAACCACAAAAGCAATTACAAGGGCCATCTTGCATACAGCAATGTCAAATATGAAAACGTGGTCTGTAAAAGTGGTACATGGGACAATAGAAACCATGATAAAGAAAGATGATGAAATATTACATTCATAGATAATGTAGTCCAACTGAGTCATGCTCTATGGTAACTGGTGTCAACTGATCTTGTTATCCAGAAACTTTCATAATCTAAATATGGAATATTGTTCATCACTTTCCATAAAAACTATACAGCAAGAGTAATGCAACAGTTACTTATCATTTTGAGCAGTTGTTAAATAATTGTAATGAAATGAATAGAAAGTCATCTCAGATGTAACGTGTGAGTTCCATTTTGAAATGGTAATACTTTGATGTTAAATTTTGTCATTTTGAACAGGTGATTTTAGTTCAATGAACAATTGATCTTAGGCTTTTGTGCATTGTATCAAAGCAATTAGAAAATGTGCATTTTGATCGTCATTTGTGAGTTTTGGGTCTAGAGCTTTGAAAAATTACATGAAGGTTCTTGATTAGTGCAAAAATAATTGTAAAAAACTAATAGACAAATGTATTAAACTGAATGAAAAGAGATGCAAATGAAAAGTTTGATAGTAATAGAATTATGAAAGGTAGTGAATGAAACGGAATGAAAGGAAGGGAATAATGTTTGCATTTGGCGGTTTGTGTTTTCTGCAGGGAGCGTCTGGTTTGGGACTCTGGAGAAATTGGTCATCAGATGACTGTGTTTGTTCTCCTCTGCAGATGAGCACCTCTCATGAGACTGGCATTACATAAACACACACACACACACACACATTCGCACATTTCGAGATTAGACTTTATCTTGTTATATAAATATATAAAATATTTAAAATATATAAACTATATAAAAATTGTTTTTATATAAATACTTTTACAAATTAAAAACTCTTTCCCCATCAGCGCTTACTAAACATTTTGCCAGTCAGCGGCAGCGTTTTTGATCATATTCACAAACATTTCACGGCCCCCAGAATCTTTTTTTCATGATTATGTAAACAGTCAATATATCAAAAGAAAGAGCAAAGCCCCTGCTTAAAAAAAAAAAAAAAAGAAAACTTTTTTCTAGCTTCATTCATTCTTTTTTTCTTTCATCAACACTTGAATGTGGTTAAGTTTCATTTAAAAAAAAATTAAATAAATAAAAAACATTTTGAACAAAAAACTGAGAAAATGTCCATCAACGCCCCTAAAGCTTGTACAGTCATTACCTCTTTTTTTTTTTGACATTAACTTATTTAGCCTACATAATGTCTAGAATGTTTTTTACAAGTTATAACGAGAGGATTTGAGTGTGCAGATCTCTGGCGCTTTGAGTGGTGAGGGGATTCTAACTTAAACACGTCTGATTGGCCATTGCGTTCTAGAAATCATCAGATATGTTTGTGATTGGCTACATTGCTCAATGCTGCAAAAATACGTTGTAAATAGAAAAACCTATAAGCTATATTTGTTTTGACGCTCTCAAGAGCACAATGACAATCACCAAATCTGATTATGTTTATCAGTTTATAATGAGAATATTCGCGAGAATGCAGAATTCAGAGTTCAGCTCGTGTACTGAACATAACTCCAGTGTTTCAGTGATTACTAATCTTAACGCTTCTGACTGGCCATTGCATTGCATTCATAAAATCAACAGAGTCGTGTATGATTGGTTATAGTGCGCAACGCTGTAAAACGACATAAAAAATGCAACATGAGCAGATGCAAATTTAATGCCACAATCGACACTTTTCATTTAATTACTAGATTTAGTTTAAATGTGCAGGTGCAATTTTGGCCCAAGCCCCCGTTACTATTTGACCCAGTCTTACACACGCTCCACCTATGCTTACATGTGTGGAAGCAGTCTTCTATCCGCTCCTTCTGGTTTACGCAGGCCTGTTTTTTTTCCCCAAACCACTTCACCAGAAATCCCATGTGGTACTCACTGCAGAGTCAAATGACGTCCAGCTCCATCTCTCTGGACGTCTAAAGAGGTGTAGGGATAGAGTTGTGGGTAGGGTTGGGTTAGAGTATGGTTAAGGCTTGTTCACACCAGGACAATTATCGCGCACGTTTATCGCTGAAGTTTAACGCCTTGTGACTAAACAAAGGGCGCCAATGTGAGTGTGCACACCGATGCGCAAAAAGGTGTAAAAGCGTAATTTAAAAAAAAAAACGCCTCGGGTTCGTTTTTTTGGTTTGACGCGCCGCGTTACAAACTGGCCGACAAATGAGATTGCCGCTTTTGTTCACATGCCTGGAGCTGCTGAAGTGACAGTAAAACACGACTTGGTGGCGCTTAAGCAAAAAACGGTCTTGCCGAGCACACATTGATACCTAGAAGAAGACGACAAAGAGGAAGTAAGTAGACGAAGAAGAAGATGCAACGAGGCAAGATGAATGTAGAGCTGCTGGTCTCTTTGGTGTCTGAACACAAAGAACTTTATGACAAACGCCACAGCGACTACAAAAATCTCGATAAGAGGGAGTTGTTATGGAGAGGATTTGCAGATCAAATAGGATTCGATGGTGAGTTTCCATCGAATCCTATTTGATCTGCAATCAAATCAAAAGCACCATCTACTGTCAGGGAGTGAATTTGCACGTTCACTCTGCGCATCGGCAGTGAAAATCGCTTGGGAATGAACACAAAGACGCGTCGAAAAACTTTTTAGAAAAAGTGTATTCCATGTGTTGAACAGAGACCAGGTTTTACTGGGTTTTTTTTTTTAAATACTGGAGTGAATAATAATCCATTTCAACACAGTTCTGTCCGAGTGTCATTAAAAATGTTTACCAAATCAGTAGTTCATGAACATTTATGAATAACTATACTTAAATAAGTAAAACTTTTATACATTTTTTTATCTATCATTTTGTTGATAGGTCCACATTCACTGCTCTATAGAGTGTGATTATGTAATTATTGTGTTAATTGTATAGTGACTCTGGACCGACTCGATCACATGATCCACTCTGTGCTATCGTGTCTCTGGACCGACTCGATCACATGATCCGCTCTGTGCTATTGTGACTCTGGACCAACTCGATCACATGATCCGCTCTGTGCTATCGTGTCTCTGGACCGACTCGATCACATGATCCGCTCTGTGCTATCGTCGTGTCTCTGGACCGACTCGATCACATGATCCGCTCTGTGCTATCGTGTCTCTGGGGCGACTCGATCACATGATCCGCTCTGTGCTATCGTGTCTCTGGACCGACTCGATCACATGATCCACTCTGTGCTGTCGTGTCTCTGGACCGACTCGATCACATGATCCGCTCTGTGCTATAGTGTCTCTGGACCGACTCGATCACATGATCCGCTCTGTGCTATCGTGTCTCTGGACCGACTCGATCACATGATCCGCTCTGTGCTATCGTGTCTCTGGACCGACTCGATCACATGATCCGCTCTGTGCTATCGTGTCTCTGGACCGACTCGATCACATGATCCGCTCTGTGCTATCGTGTTTCTGGGCTGACTCGATCACATGATCCGCTCTGTGCTATCTTGTCTCTGGACCGACTCGATCACATGATCCGCTCTGTGCTATCGTGTCTCTGGACCGTCTCGATCACATGATCCGCTCTGTGCTATCTTGTCTCTGGGGCGACTCGATCACATGATCCGCTCTGTGCTATCTTGTCTCTGGGGCGACTCGATCACATGATCCGCTCTGTGCTATCGTGTCTCTGGGGCGACTCGATCACATGATCCGCTCTGTGCTATCGTGTCTCTGGGGCGACTCGATCACATGATCCGCTCTGTGCTATCGTGTCTCTGGGGCAACTCGATCACATGATCCGCTCTGTGCTATCGTGTCTCTTGACCGTCTCGATCACATGATCCGCTCTGTGCTATCTTCTCTCTTGACCGTCTCGATCACATGATCCGCTCTGTGCTATCTTCTCTCTTGACCGTCTCGATCACATGATCCACTCTGTGCTATCGTGTCTCTGGACCGACTCGATCACATGATCCGCTCTGTGCTATTGTGACTCTGGACCAACTCGATCACATGATCCGCTCTGTGCTGTCGTGTCTCTGGACCGACTCGATCACATGATCCGCTCTGTGCTATCGTGTCTCTGGGGCGACTCGATCACATGATCCGCTCTGTGCTATCGTGTCTCTGGACCGACTCGATCACATGATCCACTCTGTGCTGTCGTGTCTCTGGACCGACTCGATCACATGATCCGCTCTGTGCTATAGTGTCTCTGGACCGACTCGATCACATGATCCGCTCTGTGCTATCGTGTCTCTGGACCGACTCGATCACATGATCCGCTCTGTGCTATCGTGTCTCTGGACCGACTCGATCACATGATCCGCTCTGTGCTATCGTGTCTCTGGACCGACTCGATCACATGATCCGCTCTGTGCTATCGTGTTTCTGGGCTGACTCGATCACATGATCCGCTCTGTGCTATCTTGTCTCTGGACCGACTCGATCACATGATCCGCTCTGTGCTATCGTGTCTCTGGACCGTCTCGATCACATGATCCGCTCTGTGCTATCTTGTCTCTGGGGCGACTCGATCACATGATCCGCTCTGTGCTATCTTGTCTCTGGGGCGACTCGATCACATGATCCGCTCTGTGCTATCGTGTCTCTGGGGCGACTCGATCACATGATCCGCTCTGTGCTATCGTGTCTCTGGGGCGACTCGATCACATGATCCGCTCTGTGCTATCGTGTCTCTGGGGCAACTCGATCACATGATCCGCTCTGTGCTATCGTGTCTCTGGGGCGACTCGATCACATGATGCGCTCTGTGCTATCTTGTCTCTGGGGCGACTCGATCACATGATCCGCTCTGTGCTATCTTCTCTCTTGACCGTCTCGATCACATGATCCGCTCTGTGCTATCTTCTCTCTTGACCGTCTCGATCACATGATCCGCTCTGTGCTATCTTCTCTCTTGACCGTCTCGATCACATGATCCGCTCTGTGCTATCGTGTCTCTGGGGCGACTCGATCACATGATCCGCTCTGTGCTATCGTGTCTCTGGGGCGACTCGATCACATGATCCGCTCTGTGCTATCTTGTCTCTGGGGCGACTCGATCACATGATCCGCTCTGTGCTATCGTGTCTCTGGGGCGACTCGATCACATGATACGCTCTGTGCTATCTTGTCTCTTGACCGACTTGATCACATGATCCGCTCTGTGCTATCTTGTCTCTGGACCGACTCGATCACATGATCCGCTCTGTGCTATCGTGACTCTGGACCGACTCGATCACATGATCCGCTCTGTGCTATCGTGTCTCTGGGGCGACTCGATCACATGATCCGCTCTGTGCTATCGTGTCTCTGGGGCGGCTCGATCACATGATCCGCTCTGTGCTATCTTGTCTCTGGGGCGACTCGATCACATGATCCGCTCTGTGCTATCGTGTCTCTGGGGCGACTCGATCACATGATACGCTCTGTGCTATCTTGTCTCTTGACCGACTTGATCACATGATCCGCTCTGTGCTATCTTGTCTCTGGACCGACTCGATCACATGATCCGCTCTGTGCTATCGTGACTCTGGACCGACTCGATCACATGATCCGCTCTGTGCTATCGTGTCTCTGGACCGACTCGATCACATGATCCGCTCTGTGCTATCGTGTCTCTGGGGCGACTCGATCACATGATACGCTCTGTGCTATCTTGTCTCTTGACCGACTTGATCACATGATCCGCTCTGTGCTATCTTGTCTCTGGACCGACTCGATCACATGATCTGCTCTGTGCTATCGTGACTCTGGACCGACTCGATCACATGATCCGCTCTGTGCTATCGTGTCTCTGGACCGACTCGATCACATGATCCGCTCTGTGCTATCGTGTCTCTGGACCGACTCGATCACATGATCCGCTCTGTGCTGTCATGTCTCTGGACTGGAGCTGCAGCGGTGAATGAAACCAGACTTCATTCACCCTTTAAAAAAAAATAATTTATTTGAATTAATAATTTAATAAAGCTGTTTCATACCTAAACATGACAACGGCTCTCTCTGGCTCAGAACGCAGATCTGAATGTTCACTGTGATCTGGCTTGTCAAAGGTTTAATAGACAGAGCCGAAACACTGTCATTTAGGAATAAGATCACGTGGGTGTTTGAATCAAGATTGTGATCTTCTAACGAATAATCGTGCTGCTACGATTAACAGTGCAAGAGAACAGTGCAGCACTAAGCCTAGGATCAGACTAGCGACGAACAGATTAGGAGCTAAAATAGAAAACTCCCTGTCTTCTGTATACTAGTGGCTGGTCACTGGCCTAGCTTAACTTTGTTGAAGTACATTTGATCCCGCTGGTTCAGGATGAAGGTTCTGCAGTGACACTAGCTCAAACATCCAGTGGATGGGAACTGTGTGAGCTGCTGTAGTCACACGTCCAACTCCCTCACAGATGCCTGAAGTGGAACTGGTTTCACCCCATATCTGCCTCCTGACTTGTTCGTAATGCTTATATTTAAAACCAGAGCATGATAATAATAGCAATCCCACAACATGCCCTTTAGCATAGTAAATTGTTGCTGAATGAACTGTCTTGTGTGGATGAGAAGGTGCTTAGTTCCACTGTGACCTCACACAATGAGAAAATTCATTCAAAGGGCGAGTAAAGATCCTCTTAGGTAGAGACATGCAGTATTCTTAGAAACCCACGCTAACATGTGAACGCAGCATGAGCTCATTCCTTTGCCTTGTGACAGCTAAAAGAGGAAACTAGCTTAGGCAGTCAACATTTCATTCAGTAACATTAGGCGGTTTTGATTTATATGCTGTTTAATGTGATCACGTTATTTTACATATGCATATGGTTACATATGATATCGCTTGCTTCTGCTTCTTCTTCACATGTGTTTTGTACCATGAATTGTCGCCCCAGGACGAGCTATAGGACTGTGAAGCTTTGGGGTGTTGATGGACTCCATCTGCTCCATCTGTGTTTTGATCATCGTTTTGAATCCCATCTGGATGGAGTCTTTAACAAAAACACGATTTTTCAGCTTTTTGCTTAAAATGTTGCTTTTTTTTAATGAAACTTACCCACATAAATTAACTCTTTCCACACAATTGACGGAAATTTCTGGCTTTCCATGTTTTCACTGCTGTACGGTAGGGGGCGCTGTTACATCTTCTGAAAGAGTACAGAATCTCCTGATCAAAACACATACTTTTTATTAAATATGAAATTTGCAATACATTAAAAACTGGATAAATGTGTTTGTTCAAGTGTCTGGTTAAAGAAATTGATGTTTTTCATAAATATATTTCTTTTTTCTACATGAAAATGTCAAATGTTTCAATTTGTCCATTATGGTACAATGTTGCCTTGAGGCAACAAACTTTAAAAAAAAAAAAAAAAAAAGTAAAAAAATATATAATTTTTTTTTATTGATATTGTTATAGTGTCCAATTTTAAGCAGGAAAAACACCACAAATATTTGTTTTCCTCAGTGATATCATATTACGTACCATAGAGGGTTAAACAAGCACAAGGATACAGTGATATTTTAATCAACATATTTATAATTACAGAGTTTGTGCAGCCAATATGACTAAACTTCATGAATCTAAATGTGTGTGTTGCAAAGCTGTATATTTATTAAATAAATAAAAAAATCAGAGGGAAATGCAGGAGTACACCAAACCTTAGACAAGAACAGAGCTTTCTGTTATATTGCTCTCTAGAACTAGCTCTCTCACACGTCGTGGAAATTTTTTTACTTAGATGAAGTACAATTTTACTGAGGCAAATTCAGATTTTGCCCATTACCATGACTTAATGTTGAGTAAATGTCTTGGATACAATGATTCAGATTCGGAAATATTGATAGAAGGAAGCAAAGAGAATGTTGCATAGCAACTAGATGAGTCATGGCCCATTCAAGTAAAGAACAGAAACAATGTGTCTTATATCGTCCCTGTGGCAATGGCTGCTCTTCTTCTTTCTTTCTTTCTTTCTTTATTTTGCAGTTGAACAAGTGGAAAACTGGCAGTCAATCAAATCAAGCAGACACAGTATGACAGCCTGGTCAAAAATTATGTCCACACATTTTCAATGCGTTATCACTAATAAAACAATTGACTCCAAGCACAACTGCGCAATATGCTTACGGAATCTTTAACACATTTTTTAATAATATTTGATTAAACGATGAATATGTTGATTTTCTCAGGCCGCACATAACTTTTGGCCACTGTATATGTATATAACATTTCTCTTATCTGTCAGCCCATACATAAATGTAATATATGTACATGTATGAAATATCAATATATGGAATATATGCTCATGTAAAGTAAAAATATATATGAAACCTATTATGAAACCTATTAGAAATTGGAACGATTCCACCATATATCCCATATAAATATATACTGTATTTTATTTATAATGCATATTTTGACATATGTCTCATATATGAAATATCCTAATATGCTCATATAAAGTAAAAACATACACTCACCTAAAGGATTATTAGGAACACCATACTAATACTGTGTTTGACCCCCTTTCGCCTTCAGAACTACCTTAATTCTACGTGGCATTGATTCAACAAGGTGCTGAAAGCATTCTTTAGAAATGTTGGCCCATATTGATAGGATAGCATCTTGCAGTTGATGGAGATTTGTGGGATGCACATCCAGGGCACGAAGCTCCCGTTCCACCACATCCCAAAGATGCTCTATTGGGTTGAGATCTGGTGACTGTGGGGGCCATTTTAGTACAGTGAACTCATTGTCATGTTCAAGAAACCAATTTGAAATGATTGGAGCTTTGTGACATGGTGCATTATCCTGCTGGAAGTAGCCATCAGAGGATGGGTACATGGTGGTCATAAAGGGATGGACATGGTCAGAAACAATGCTCAGGTAGGCCGTGGCATTTAAACGATGCCCAATTGGCACTAAGGGGCCTAAAGTGTGCCAAGAAAACATCCCCCACACCATTACACCACCACCACCAGCCTGCACAGTGGTAACAAGGCATGATGGATCCATGTTCTCATTCTGTTTACGCCAAATTCTGACTCTACCATCTGAATGTCTCAACAGAAATCGAGACTCATCAGACCAGGCAACATTTTTCCAGTCTTCAACTGTCCAATTTTGGTGAGCTCGTGCAAATTGTAGCCTCTTTTTCCTATTTGTAGTGGAGATGAGTGGTACCCGGTGGGGCCTTCTGCTGTTGTAGCCCATCCGCCTCAAGGTTGTGCGTGTTGTGACTTCACAAATGCTTTGCTGCATACCTCGGTTGTAACGAGTGGTTATTTCAGTCAAAGTTGCTCTTCTATCAGCTTGAATCAGTCGGCCCATTCTCCTCTGACCTCTAGCATCAACAAGGCATTTTCACCCACAGGACTGCCGCATACTGGATGTTTTTCCCTTTTCACACCATTCTTTGTAAACTCTAGTAATGGTTGTGCGTGAAAATCCCAGTAACTGAGCAGATTGTGAAATACTCAGACCGGCCCGTCTGGCACCAACAACCATGCCACGCTCAAAATTGCTTAAATCACCTTTCTTTCCCATTCTGACATTCAGTTTGGAGTTCAGGAGATTGTCTTGACCAGGACCACACCCCTAAATGCATTGAAGCAACTGCCATGTGATTGGTTGATTAGATAATTGCATTAATGAGAAATTGAACAGGTGTTCCTAATAATCCTTTAGGTGAGTGTATATGAAACCTATAAGAAATTGGAACAATTCCATATATTGACATATAAATCTATCCCATATAATATATATGTTTATGTATGTATAATACATATTTTGACCTATATATGTCATATAGGAAATATCCATATATGATATATGTTCATATTGAGTGAAAACATATATGCACAGTTATATATGAAACCTATTAGAAATTGGAACAATCCCATATATTGACATATATATTATATGAAATAAATGTATATGTTTATGTATGTATAATACATATTTTGACATATATATCTCATATATGAAATATCCATATATAGCAACACTACTTGGATATAAGGACATATATGTACATATATTACATTTCCGTATAGGGACGCACCTGATGCCTTAAAACAGCTCACTTTTTCATTTTACATTACAAAACATAATTGGCAGCTCACTTTTTACATGTGAAAACAAAGGTTTTGGAATGAAGCCAGTGATTATCTTTCTGGAAACGTTATCTCACCCCATATCTTATCACGAATTTTGCATCATTATGGATACTGTTCTGTTTCTTGGCACTTGCGCCTGGGAACAACTGCTGGACAGACCGACAAAACGTTCTCATCTATACGTGTGAGACTTTGATGTCCCTACGCTCCGCTGGCGGGTCTACATCTATAAACATACCTGAGGACTGCTACGCAATCAGGCGGGATGATAGATGGCCGGAAAGGAGAAAGAAAGAAAGGAAAAAGCGGGGTTCAAGAGGTGGCGTGAGACATCGACTCTGGAAACGCCGGCACAGATTCCCTTTACCCGTCATTACTCTATCAAATGTGCATTCGGTAAGCAATAAACTAGATGAACTTATGCTAAGAGCCGAACATGACTGTGAATTTAGACAGACCTTGTTTGCCTCACTGAAACTTGGCTTAAAAATCATCATACAACCCCGCGCTTGACAGGTTATACAACAATAAGAGCGGACAGAGACGAGTGTAGCTCATCTAAATCCATTGGAGGAGGGCTGTGTGTGTTTGTTAATAACAGCTGGGCCACACAGTACAGTGTACGGGAGGAAGTGTGCACGCCTGATTTTGAGATCCTAACAATCTCTTTTAGACCATTTTATCTCCTGGGAGTTCGGCCAGATTACTGTCATATTTACCTATGTACCCGGACCAAATGTTGTGGCAGCATGGGAGAGAATAGCGAAGAGCTACAACGACGCACTTGCTCGCTCTGCAGGTCAGCCTGTTTTAATTCTTGGGGATTTTAATTCATGTGATTTATCGGAATACCTGCCTACTCTCCAGCAGTATGTGGACTGTCCCACTCGTCTAAACCGGACTATCGATCGCTGTAATGGAAATATTCCCAATGCTTATAAAGCGGTATGTAGACCTCCCCTGGGGAAATCTGACCACAATGTAATTCATCTCCTGCCCAAATATAAGACTGTAGTGAAGAGGGCAAAGCCTGTTATTAAGCAAATACAGGTGTGGTCTGACAAGAGCAGCTAAGGGACGGCTTTGAGGAAACTAATTGGGACATTTTCTTTCAATCCTGTCAGGATGCTGATGAGTTTACAGACACTATTACATCATATATACATTTTTGTGAAGACATTGTGAAAATTTTCCCGAATAACAAGCCCTGGGTATTGAAACAGCTGAAAAGCTGTCTTACTAAAAGGAAGTTCGCCTTTTGTTCTGGTAATTCAAATTTACTGTGTGAGAAAAGGAGACAGCTGAGGGGGGAAATTCTCAAAGCAAAATTTGATTTTAAATATAAGCTAGAGGGTAAATTTGTAACTGGTAATATTAGACAGGCATGGGAGGGATTAAATGCATTAATGGGTAGGTCGAATAAAAAAGATGATAGTTTTGTAATTAAAAGCCAAACTTTCATTAATAATAACTTATATGGTAGATTTGACACTGTGGACGTTAAGACAGAATGTGATGAGATATGCAAAAATCTCCCTGTAGAAACATCAATAGTTATCAATGAGGCGGATGTTATTGCAAGTCTTAGTAAATTGAAGCCAAATAAGACCACTGGCCCGATGGCTTAAAAGCTCGCCTTCTTAAAAACTGTGCTCCTCAACTAAAAGGAGTTTTTGCAAGGTTGTTTCAGTTTCTTCTGGACACATGTACAGTGCCGAAACTGTGGAAATACTCAATAATTAGGCCTGTGGCAAAAAAGCCATGTGCGAGTATGTTAAATGATTTCCGGCCTATTGCAATAACTTCTATACTGTGTAAAATTATGGAGCGAATTTTGGCTAATCCTCTAACTTCAACTGTGGCCTCTATGTTAGATCCACTTCAGTTTGCATATAAGAGTAACAGGGGCACAGATGATGCTGTACGGACTTTACTTAACACAGTTACAAAACATCTCATGTATCCAAAAGCATATGTCAGGGTTTTATATGTAGATTTTAGCTCGGCATTTAATTCAATGAAGACACATATTCTCTTAAAAAGACTTGTTGATCTTGATGTTAATACAGGGTTAGTCCTCTGGATCAGAAACGTTCTTTCTTGCCGTCCACAGAGGGTATGTGTTGTGCTCACTTTAAGCACAGGCTGCCCACAAGGTTGTGTTCTTTCCCCTGTGCTTTTCTCTCTTTTCACTAATGAGTTCAAGATTAAGGAGGAAAATTTTAGACTATTTAAATACGCTGATGATATGGCCTTAGTTGGCCTACTAGATAAAACGAACTCTCTACTTGATGCTGCCTATCTGGCTCACACTAAGGCCATGGAAACTTGGTGCCATGCTAGCCAATTAGAAATGAATGTCGCTAAGACAAAAGAACTACTTATGTGCACAAAACGAGACATGATGATCCAGCCAATTTCACTTCAGTGTCAACAAGTTGAAATTGTGGAGAATTTTAAATACCTGGGCTCAATTCTGGACTCACAGCTAGGTGAGCTTTGTTGAAAATTCAGAGTATATTTTCAAAAGATGTTCGCAGCGACTATTTCTTCTTAGAAAACTCAGTGGCCTTGGGGTTAGTCAGCATGTTTTTGAACTGGTGTACAAATCCATTGTAGAGAGTGTTTTAACTTTTCATCTTCCTGCCTGGTATGATCACTTAAACTGTAGATCTAAGAACAAACTTAACAGAACTGTGTCTATGGCAAGTAAAATAGTTGGTAGACCAGAGAAGCCCTTAACACAACTTTATGTTGAAAGGGCAAAGGCGGCGGCGAGAGGTATCCTTGCAGCCAGCTATCACCCTCTCTTTAGTCAATTTGAGCCCTTGAAATCAGGAAGGCGGTATAGAACCCCTCTAGCAAACACAAATGTGTTTAAGAGGTCTTTCCTTCCAAATGCCATTAAAATTCTCAACTCCGCAAGTGGCTGATAAATCAAATGAACGTAACATGAATTGTACTTTCATATTTATGTAATGTGAATCTGTCTGTGTTTTACTTTTGTTTTTCTTAATGTTGCCTGTCTAGTTATTTTATGTGTTGGTTGAGCCAAAGACAAATTTCCACCTTGGTGGACAATAAAGGAAATACAAATAGCCGTTTTTAAGACTAAAGTCCCCATGAAATCCAAATTGATTTTTTTTTGGCTTTTAGTATGAATATGTTGGCCTTACTGTTATCTAGTATAAGCGAGTGTGTGCTCCAAAACAATGACAAAATTCACATTTAAAGGATATAAGCATTCAAAACGTACAGTCTCTCACTTCCACCAATATGGATCAATGATTTTGATGACATCACTCTGCACTTCAGCTTCTCATCAGATCTTCTGTCCAATCAAATGCTCTCTAGAATCTGAAGCCCCGCCCCCTACATTATAAACAGACGCTGAAGCTGTGGCTGAAATCGGTCCCTTGTTCACACATTTACTATTTTCTACATGGTGAATGGCACATAGTGCACTATATAGGGGATAGGGAGCGATTCAGACAGTGCACTATATAGGGAATAGGGAACGATTCAGACAGTGCACTAAATAGGGGATAGGGAACAGAGAACCGATAGCACAGAGCGGATCATGTGATCGAGTCGGTCCAGAGACGCGACAGCACAGAGCGGATCATGTGATCGAGTCGGTCCAGAAACATGACAGCACAGAGCAGATCATGTGATCGAGTCGGTCCAGAGACGCGACAGCACAGAGCGGATCATGTGATCGAGTCGGTCCAGAGACACGACAGCACAGAGCGGATCATGTGATCGAGACGGACCAGAAACACGACAGCACAGAGCGGACCATGTGATCGAGTCGGTCCAGAGACACGATAGCACAGAGCGGATCATGTGATCGAGTCGGTCCAGAGACACGATAGCACAGAGCGGATCATGTGATCGAGTTGGTCCAGAGACACGACAGCACAAAGCGGATCATGTGATCCATTCGGTCCAGAGACACGATAGCACAGAGCGGATCATGTGATCGAGTCGGTCCAGAGACACGATAGCACAGAGCGGATCATGTGATCGAGTCGGTCCAGAGACACGACAGCACAAAGCGGATCATGTGATCCAGTCGGTCCAGAGACACGATAGCACAGAGCGGATCATGTGATCGAGTCGGTCAAGAGTCACGACAGCACAGAGCAGATCATGTGATCGAGTCAGTCCAGAGACACGACAGCACAAAGCGGATCATGTGATCCAGTCGGTCCAGAGACACGATAGCACAGAGCGGATCATGTGATCCAGTCGGTCCAGAGACACGATAGCACAGAGCGGATCATGTGATCCAGTCGGTCCAGAGACACGATAGCACAGAGCGGATCATGTGATCCAGTCGGTCCAGAGACACGACAGCACAGAGCGGATCATGTGATCGAGTCGGTCCAGAGACACGACAACACAAAGCGGATCATGTGATCCAGTCGGTCCAGAGACATGATAGCACAGAGCGGATCATGTGATCGAGTCGGTCCAGAGACATGACAGCACAGACCGGATCATGTGATCGAGTCGGTCCAGAGACACAACAGCACAGAGCGGATCATGTGATCGAGTCGCCCCAGAGACACGACAGCACAGAGCGGATCATGTGATCGAGTCGGTCCAGAGACACGACAGCACAGAGCGGATCATGTGATCCAGTCGGTCCAGAGACACGATAGCACAGAGCGGATCATGTGATCGAGTCGGTCAAGAGTCACGACAGCACAGAGCAGATCATGTGATCGAGTCGGTCCAGAGACACGACAGCACAGAGCGGATCATGTGATCCAGTCGGTCCAGAGACACGATAGCACAGAGCGGATCATGTAAACGAGTCGGTCAAGAGTCACGACAGCACAGAGCGGATCATGTGATCGAGTCGGTCCAGAGACACGACAGCACAGAGCGGATCATGTGATCAAGTCGGTCCAGAGACACGATAGCACAGAGCGGATCATGTGATCCAGTCGGTCCAGAGACACGATAGCACAGAGCGGATCATGTGATCGAGTCGGTCAAGAGACACGATAGCACAGAGCGGATCATGTGATCGAGTCGGTCCAGAGACACAATAGCACAGAGCGGATCATGTGATCGAGTCGGTCCAGAGACACGACAGCACAGAGCGGATCATGTGATCGAGTCGGTCAAGAGACACGATAGCACAGAGCGGATCATGTGATCCAGTCGGTCCAGAGACACGATAGCACAGAGCGGATCATGTGATCGAGTCGGTCAAGAGTCACGACAGCACAGAGCGGATCATGTGATCGAGTCGATCCAGAGACACGACAGCACAGAGCGGATCATGTGATCAAGTCGGTCCAGAGACACGATAGCACAGAGCGGATCATGTGATCCAGTCGGTCCAGAGACACAATAGCACAGAACGGATCATGTGATCGAGTCGGTCAAGAGACACGACAGCACAGAGCGGATCATGTGATCCAGTCGGTCCAGAGACACGATAGCACAGAGCGGATCATGTGATCGAGTCGGTCAAGAGTCACGACAGCACAGAGCGGATCATGTGATCGAGTCGATCCAGAGACACGACAGCACAGAGCGGATCATGTGATCAAGTCGGTCCAGAGACACGATAGCACAGAGCGGATCATGTGATCCAGTCGGTCCAGAGACACAATAGCACAGAACGGATCATGTGATCGAGTCGGTCCAGAGACACGACAGCACAGAGCGGATCATGTGATCCAGTCGGTCCAGAGACACGATAGCACAGAGCGGATCATGTGATCGAGTCGGTCAAGAGTCACGACAGCACAGAGCGGATCATGTGATCGAGTCGATCCAGAGACACGACAGCACAGAGCGGATCATGTGATCAAGTCGGTCCAGAGACACGATAGCACAGAGCGGATCATGTGATCCAGTCGGTCCAGAGACACAATAGCACAGAACGGATCATGTGATCGAGTCGATCCAGAGACACGACAGCACAGAGCGGATCATGTGATCAAGTCGGTCCAGAGACACGATAGCACAGAGCGGATCATGTGATCCAGTCGGTCCAGAGACACAATAGCACAGAGCGGATCATGTGATCGAGTCGGTCCAGAGACACGATAGCACAGAGCGGATCATGTGATCGAGTCGGTCCAGAGACACGACAGCACAGAGCGGATCATGTGATTGAGTCATTCCAAAGATATGATAGCACAGAGCGGATCATGTGATCGGTATGAAACGTATCAGACCCGTTTGAATTCTGTACAGAATGCTGTATTTTAAAGCGATATGGAGGAGATTAGGAGGAGAAACGGTTCGAGATTAGGAGGAACCTGCGGCTTTACCGAGCTCAATGGCTCTGGACGAGCTGTGATATAAACTAAACACTATTGGCTATTTTAAAAAAGCGGAGGAGCTGTTCGATATGTCCCGCCCTGTCTTCCTGTTTCAGTGGAAATTACATCAACACACTGAATAATGCTGCATGTTTCAAGGCACTTCAGTGGGAATTCAAGGAGCAGAGAAGAGTGACTTAGGTTAGCATTTGAGAAAAACTGAGTGCCCACATAGCTACAGTAAACTTCATAACCTGTAAGTTGATGAAAACGTAATGCGATGCACTTACTGCCTGCCTAATATACTTGATTTTGGTACAATGTTAATAATAAAATGACACATTCAAGTGTCTGACCATATATAAAGCCACAATATTAACTTTGACAAGACAGCGTTTAACTATTTAAAAAAATACAGTGTTTTTCCATTTCCTGAAAAGTAGCGGTTTTGGGCATTCAAGGTTTCCGCATTGTTTAGCTCCAACCTGCTCCATCATACCGGACTGGAAGTTTCTAGGAGTGCTTCTCGTTTCTTATTTGAGCATCCTCGTTTCCTTCCCTTGCTTCCTTCCCTCGCGTCTCAGCTCCACCACCTTAGGATGCGAGGGAAGGATACACCTGTGTATCCTCGCTCAAGACTCCTCAAGAAGCTTCCTCCCTCCTCATTCCTCGCCGCCTCGCCTCGGCGCAATAAGAGAACTGAGATGTCCTTCAAGATGGCTGAGTTTGATCGGTTTCCGGGTCACAGGCTTGAGGATGTAGGAGAGAGGAAACAAGGTAGCATCAATTTGAGTAATGAGAAGCACCCCAGTAGTAATCCTAAAGTCCTTGAGTAGCTGGTTCTGGTGTGTTTGATTAGGGTTGCAGGTAAACTCAGGATGCAGGATTGACCACCCCTGCTATAAGGCAAACAAGACTGACAGACAAGGCCAACCAATGGAACAAGGACTGGAAGGCACAACACACAAAGTTAAGCTACAAACAAATAGGCTGGAGTATTTACATTAGAGCACTAGACAGTCAGGCAAAAACAGAGGAAAAGAGGCACAATAAACAGAAAGAGAAACACACAGGGGACAGGCGTAAACAATCGTCAAAACTAGGATTATGCAAAGGACTAAACAAGGAGCACAAGGCGACGCAAGAGAAGCACAAAGCAAAGGCAAACAAAGACAACACAAACAAACACAGAAACATGGTCAAAGAACAAAAGGGAGAGGGCTGATCAGGCAGAATGCTGAATAAACCAGGTAAATAAACCATTAGTAGTACAAAAATATAACCACATAACTGATTCATGCCACAGGGAACCTAAACGCTAGCATAGTGTACATCACACTATCCAATGTGCAAATATACAAGAAGAAGAAGAAGAAGAAGTTTTATTTATATAGCGCCTTTCCATAGCTCAAGGTAGCTTTACATAGTGCTATACAATACATTTGCACACCCACATACACAATACAAGCACAGGCCTTATATAGCCATATTATTCAAAATACATATTAAATAGATACGTTTTTAGCTGAGTCTTGAAGGTAGACAAAGATTATATATTACGAAGTGGAAGGGGAAGTGAATTCCATAATTTAGGAGCATTGACACTAAATGACCTATCACCTACAGTGGACAACCGAAAACGAGGAATGGACAAAAGACCAAGCTCAGATGATCTGAGGGACCGGGCAGGAGAGTAGGAGAAGAGTAGGTCAGACAGATATGGAGGTGCAAGACCATTTAATGCCTTAAATGTTAGAAGAAATATCTTAAAGTGAATACGTGATGCCACAGGTAGCCAGTGAAGATCATGCAGTAGAGGAGTTATGTGAGCAGAGCGCCTGGTGGAAGTGAGAACTCTGGCTGCTGAGTTTTGAACGTACTGTAACCTTGCAATAAGTTTTTTAGGAAGACCAAGAAATAGAGCATTGCAATAATCCAGACGTGATGTGATTAATGCATGAATTAAGATTTCAGCATCAGCTAGAGTGAGAGAAGATCGAAGACATGCAATATTACGAAGATGGAAAAAAGAGTTTTTAACAACAGAAGAAATATGAGAGGCAAAAGACAGAGATGACTCAAATAAGACACCAAGATTACGGACAGATGAAGAAGGCTTAACATAAACCCCGTCAATTTCAAAGGACAGGTCCATCCTTTTGACTGAGGTAGCAGAGCCAATCATCAATATTTCAGTTTTGTTATTATTTAGTTTAAGGAAATTCAAGGACATCCAATGCTTGATATCCCTGATACATGCAGTAAGTGAGTCAGGCAAGGATGGCCTATCAGAGCTGGTGGTGAGGTAAAATTGAATGTCATTAGCATAGTAATGAAAGTCCATGCATGCGTATGATGTCACCAAGTGGATATAAATGATAAACAGAAGTGGACCAAGAACTGAACCTCGAGGAACACCCTGTGAAAGCGGAGCAGTGGCAGATTTATACCCTTGTATGGTGATATAATATTTTCTATCACTGATGTGGGAGATGAGCCAGGAAAGAGCTGAACCAGTGATACCGATATCAGAAAGGAGTCGAAATGAGTATTTCATGGCAGACTGTGTCAAATGCAGAGCTTAGATCCAGAAGAATCAAGATGTTTATTAACCCTGAATCCATAAACAGAAGAATGTCATTAACCACGTGAAGAGCAGTTTCAGTGCTATGTGATGAGCGAAATCCTGACTGAAAAGGTTCAAAAAGGCCATTAGGATCTCAATTGTGAAGCCACAACTTTTTCATGAATTTTACTTAAGAATGGTAAATTTGAGATTGGCCTGTAATTGTTCATGTTTAGATGGTCATGGCCCGGTTTCTTAAGAATGGGGGTCACCGCAGCCAGTTTTAATTCTGCTGGAGCAATGGCAGATGTTAAACTAGAGTTTATCATACACTACCAGTCAAAAGTTTGGAAACTACTATTTTGATTGTTTTTGAAAGAAGTCTCTTCTGCTCACCAAGGCTGCATTTATGTTATTAAAAATACAAAAAAAAGCTCTAATATTGTGAAATATTATTAAAATGTAAAATAACTGTTTTCTATTTGAATATATTTTAAAATGTAATTTATTCCTGTGATCAAAGCTGAATTTTGAGCATCATTACTCCAGTCTTCAGTGTCACATGATCCTTCAGAAATCATTTTAATATGATGATTTGATGCTCAAGAAACATTTATGATTATTATCAATGTTGAAAGCAGTTGTGTAAAACATTTTTGATGAATAGAAAGTTCAAAAGAACAGTATTTATATGAAATAGAAAGCTTTTGTAACATTGTACTACCGTTCAAAAGTTTTGGGTCTGTAAGATTTTTTTTTTTTTGGGATAGAACTTAAAGAAATTAATACATTTATTCAGCAAGGATGCATTAAATTGATCGAGTGACAGTATAGACATTTATAATGTTGCAAAAGCTTTATATTTCAGATAAATGCTGTTCTTTTGAACTTCCTATTCATTAAATAATCCTGAAAAAAAAATTGTACACAAATGTTTTCAACATTGATAATAAATAAATCAATCATCAAATCATCATATTAGAATGATTTCTGAAGGATCATGTGACTCTAAAGACTGGAGTAATGATGCTGAAAATTCAGCTTTGAATCAGAGAAATAAATTGCATTTTAAAATATATTCAAATAGAAAAAAGTTATTTTAAATTGTAAAAATATTTCACAATAATACTGTTTTTGCTGTATTTTGGATCAAATAAATGCAGCCTTGGTGAGCAGAAGAGTCTTCTTTCAAAAACAATCAAAATAGTACAGTTTCCAAACTTTTGACTGGTAGTGTATGTGTTATGAAAGGTTCAACCTCAGGAACACACATCTTAAGCAAATCAGTAGGTGTAGGATCGAGCTGGCAGGACGTAGAATTAGACTTCACAATTAGATCACTTATGGCAGCAGAAGTAGTGAGAGTAAAAGCAGAGAGAGAGTTTGTGAGAGTCAGCTGACATCATTTGAACATTTGAGTCAGTTGTATGAGGGGTGTCTTTGGAAATGGATGCAGTGATTGACTTCAATTTGTCTGAAAAGTAATGAGAAAAATTATTCACAAGCACCTCAGAGCCAGAAATAACATGTTGTAGAGGATTAATGAGATTGTTGACCATAGCAAACAGAGATTTTGGCCTGCACATGGAATTCTTAATAATAGAAGAGAAATATGAGGATCTTGCAGCACTGAGGGCTGTACGGTAGTTGAGCAAATGTTCTTTCATAGCCAAAGAGTGCACAATGAGTCCAGTTTTCCTGTACAGTCTTTCCAAGCGACGACCCATAGCTTTCATTGCTCGGAGTTCCGGAGGGAACCAGGGTGAAACACGTGCAGATGGAACCAGTCTAGTTTTGACAGGAGCATGTTTCTCAAGTATTTGGGAAATGGTATTATTATAGATGCTGCAGGTTTCTGATGGACAGTTGGATAATAAACAATCTGACAGGGTAGAAGCCCTTAGTGAATTAGAGAAAGCAGATGGATCCACAGAACAGATTTTACGATAAGTGAGCATTTTTTTCACAGGCGATATAGATGCTGGAAAACTAAAACTGAAGTTTAGGAGTTTGTGATCCGAAAAAGCAAAATCAGTTCCACTAACAAGAATATTATATAAGCCAGATGTACATATACGATCCAATGTATGACCCCTGGAGTGAGTAGCAAAAGTTACATCTTGAGTTAGATTGAAACACTCCAGAACAGACATCAATTCGTTGCATTGTACAGTGTTTTCATGTATGTTAAAATCACCAAGAAAAATTACAGATGAATAACTAGCACAGACAAGAGTAAGTAACTCACTAATATCAAAGAAAAAATCTGAATAAAATTTTGGAGGTCGATAAATTAGGATTACAGCCATTGATGTTTTACCAGTCATTTTCAATGCAAGGTATTCAAAAGATGCAGATATTTTGATACTCTCACGACAAACTACAGCTAACCTTCCACCTCTACGATGGAGACGAGGTTGAGAGAAATAGATGTACCCAGGTTTAAGTTGAAAAAGTCATTGGGCACCTGCCAGGTTTCTGTCCAGGTTTGCATCAATGATAATGTCATTTAGCACTGATGCCTTATCAGTTAAAGAGCGAGTGTTTTCAATAGCGCACATCGCATATCTGAAGAAGCAAGTTTGCAGTTTCCAAGGACAGGATCAAAGCGTACCGGTCTCAGATTCCCAAAGTTGTGTTATAATTGTGTTATACCAGAAGCACGGGTGTTGGTGCAGATAACCCGAGTACTATTTGAAGATGAACAATGATAAATCCGAAGTTTCTTTAGCGAACGGTGTATGTAGTGGGGTCGGCGTAAAATTCCAAGTTGTTCACACCATTTATAAGTGTCCGGAGCCAAGCGGAAAGATCCTTTTAAAGTTCTAAGTTGAGCCAAAGAAAATTGCAAAGCCATCTTGGGAGAAGTCACTTTATTAACATCAGCCAAAAATAGCACAAAAAAACCAAAGAACAAAACCGGCAAGTGGTTACGTGTCGACATGACCAAAAACCAATGGGACCCACACAACAACATATCGGTTTAACTACGTTAGCCAGAACCGTACTGAATCCACTATCCACAACAATCAACAGAAGGGAAGGCTACCCAACCATACCGAGGATTGACACCACAAAATGATAAAGAGAGTGGAGACTCACTGTATCAGATGTCAAGAAGGATATGGATCGGATGGAGAGGGCTCGCAGCCGATCAGTCTGACAGGATCACAAAAAAGGCCAGGTTAGTCATCCAAAGTTTACTGAGTGAAGAAAGTAGTCCAGAAAATAATCCAAGTAATCCAGATCTGTCGAACCCCAGCAGAAAACATATCCAAAAACGTATCAGCCGATAAACAAACAAACAGACAGGTACCAGCGTGAAGCGGCAGCACAAGCACACCACCGGAAGTGACCAGGCCTGTTATGTATCCTTTAAGTATTTTGAGAGTGTAGGGAGACTCAATTACGTCATTTGCGATGCTTTATGGGAGTGGGCAGACAAGAGATTACGGTAATATAGACAAATAATGAAAGAACACAGACGCAGCCGGATCATTTCCATAATGACAACACAATCTATCAGTTAGTGTCTGGTTTAAGACGTGCTATTTTTGGGTGGTAAATAATGGCACAAACACCAGTAAACTGACGAGCGCAAACCTTAGTAAATCACCTTGTGTAATTCACTTAAATACTCTCCTCCCATAAATACTGCGTCTGAAAGGGAAATCCTACAAATTTTTGTTTGAAAAAATCGTTTGGTTTGAAGATGACAAATGTACCAAGCACAATGTTCTCTCACTATTCCTGATTTCTAACACACACTCATAGCATTCGGCGTGATCGTGCGGTTGTACAGAAACTAAAGCTGCTGCTCTCCGTATGTTTTTCCGTCGTCTCCGGGCGTGTTCATATGTAAATTGCGTTTGTCCATTAGATCGAAAGATCTGAAAAAACACATACATTTACCTGCCCATAGACCCTCCCCTCGAAGTAATCCGGATTTAAAAGTGGACAAAAACGACTGATTAAAACACCAGGTGTCTCCCTCGTCTACTTGTGATCCGATCGACCAAAACACATCTTGGTGTAAACGGGTCCATAGACAGTGACCAAAGGAATATCGAAGATGGCGGCGTCCATAAAACCGAAAAGTCGTATCACTTCTAATACGAGTCCAATCGAGCCACGAATTCATCCGTCAAATCTTCATTAACCGACAACAGCTTTTATATCTGGGTGGAGAGTGGAGCATTTGAGTTACGCGCAGAACACAAAACTGATGGGATCAGCTTCGGTGGAGAAGAGTGACAGGATCTAAAACCTTCAGATGACACACAGCTCATATCTGCGCCACTGTAAGTTACCAAAAGCGAAACCACACACACAAAAAACCCACAACACACGGTAGACAGATACGCGTTAGCATAGATCGGCTATCGCACTGTATGACGTGACAGACAACTAGTAGTCCAGTCTGGTTCTGTTCATACAGAGCGGGTTTTTCCGAGAATGTGGTTGTGAGTCCTGAAAATGTATGTGTGTGTGTTTGGTTATAGAATGCGGTTGTCACTCCCGTAAATAACTGAACTGTGTGTGAACATAGCCGTATTAAGGACTCAAATACACGAATGACCACCATACTCTGCTGTGTGAACGTAGCCTTTGTCTACTGACCTGCATTCAGAAATAAATCCCTGCCACCATTTTAAAGTGCATTCAACTTTGTCAAGTGGGCGAGGAAGTTTATTTGGACAGATCCTTTGACCCCTCAATTTTGACAGAGGGAGTGAGTCTACTCAATATAGCTGCATCCGATATCACATACTTCCCTACTATATAGTATGCGAAAACAGTATGTGACACAAGAAGTATGTCAGAATTCACAGTACACTTATAAAAGAGTAGGCAAAAGTCCTCGGATGACCTACTACTTCCGGCGAGATTCTGAAGTGTGCATATGGTGAACACTTTTACTATCCCATGAGGCCACGGGAGAGGATTTGTGAATGACAGTGAAGCGACGCAACTGACGCTGGTAGGTCACATGATAATGACAGCATTATCTCTGTGGTCATTAAAAATCCCAGGATGTCCTTCGATAAAGAGTAGGGGTGTAACCCCGGCATCCTGGCCAAATTTGCCCATTGGGCCCTGTCCATCATGGCCTCCTAATCATCCCCATATACTGATTGGCTTCATCACTCTGTCTCATCTCCACCAATAAGCTGGTGTGTGGTGGGCGTTCTGGCGCAATATGGCTGCCGTCGCATCATCCAGGTGGATGCTGCACATTGGTGGTAGTTGAGGAGATTCCCCCCTTTCTATATGTAAAGCGCTTTGAGTGCCTAGAAAAGCGCTATATAAATGTAACAAATTATTATTATTATTATTATTATTAGCATGGAGAATGTAGTACGTCCAGATTACAATCATACTATATAGAACATACACAATATTACAAAAAGTTTTGTGACGCCTGCCTTTACATGCACATGAACTTTAATGACATCCCATTCTTAATCTGTAGGGTTTAATATGGAGTTGGCCCACCCTTTGCAGCTATAACAGCTTCAACTCTTCTGGGAAGGCTTTCCACAAGGTTCAGGAGTGTGTTTATGCGAATTTTTAGCCGGGATGCCAGCCGAACTTAGCCCCGCCCACAACATTTGAGGTCGGGAAGTTCGGTCTGGACTTGATCCGTTGTGGAGCATCTATGCTCGAACCTGAGCTGTTTGGACCAATCAAATTGTCAGAGCGGGCTTTATACGATGATGGACAGATGATCAACAGTAACGTAATCATCCACGTCACCAAAGAGCGCTTGGGTTGAATTTGTTTACAACACCGGCAAAGATCGTTTACACTCATCTTCTTTTTCTACGTCTTCCAGCGTGCGTGCAGTTGAGTTTTGTTGACAACTATGCGTCGATCAACATACGTCACTTACTCCGTTGCTCTGATTGGTTGTAGGTCTATCCAATTGAGTGCAGAGGCATTTTCTTTCCTGGTTCGGTTGAAACACGCCCCATAATCACAGCCCAATGGCACAGTATCAGACTCATATTCTGACTAGAATCTGAACGAGAAGGCCTGGCTCGCAGTCTCCGCTCTAATTCATCCCAAAGGTGTTCTATCGGGTTGAGGTCAGGACTCTGTGCAGGCCAGTCAAGTTCCTCCACACCAAACTCGCTCATCCATGTCTTTATGGACCTCGCTTTGTGCACTGGTGCACAGTCATGTTGGAACAGGAAGGGGCCATTCCCAAACTGTTCCTACAAAGTTGGGAGCATGAAATTGTCCAAAATGTCTTGGTATGCTGAAGCATTAAGAGTTCCTTTCACTGGAACTAAGGGGCCAAGCCCAACCCCTGAAAAACAACCCCACACCATAATCCCCCCTCCACCAAACTTTACACTTGGCACAATGCAGTCAGGCAAGTCCCGTTCCCCTGGCAACCGCCAAACCCAGACTCGTCCATGGGATTGCCAGACAGAGAAGCGTGATTGGTCACTCCAGAGAACACATCTCCACTTCTCTAGAGTCCAGTGGCGGCGTGCTTTACATCACTGCATCCGACGCTTTGCATTGCACTTGGTGATGTAAGGCTTGGATGCAGCTGCTCGGCCATGGAAACCCATTCCATGAAGCTCTCTACGCACTGTTCTTGAGCTAATCTGAAGGCCACACGAAGTTTGGGGGTCTGTAGTTATTGACTCTTGGCGACTTCTGCGCACTGTGCGCCTCAGCATGCGCTGACCCCGCTCTGTGATTTTACGTGGCCTACCACTTTGTGGCTGAGTTGCTGTTGTTCCCAATTGCTTCCACTTTGTTATAATACCACTAACAGTTGACCGTGGAATATTTAGTAGCGAGGAAATTTCACAAATGGACTTATTGCACAGGTGGCAACCTATCACGGTACCACTCTTGAATTCACTGAGCTCCTGAGAGCGACCCATTCTTTCACAAATGTTTGTAGAAGCGTCTGCATGCCTAGTGTTTGACTTTATACACCTGTGGCCATGGAAGTAATTAGAACACCTAAATTCAATGGTTTGGAGGGGTGTCCAAATAGTGTAGTTGTATATTATTGTGTATATAGCTGTATATTGTTTTTGTATTGTTTTGTATTGCATTTTTGTTTGTATTTTTTTTTTATATTTTCTCCAACAGCCCAAGCATACATACCGGCATATATAATGGTGCGTAACACAAATGCATAAGGGAAAAAAAAAACTCTAAATAATAAATCAGCTCCATAGCCGATCCCAAGTGATCAAGGGCTTAGGGTGTCCCAGTAGTGGGCACTCGAGTAACGTAAGCAATGACGTACATCCGAGAGAACGAGACGAAGGTAAATTTAGTGAGGAAAGGGCATAAAAAAAGTGGACTAGTAATCCTGAAGAACTAGCTTGTTCAGGTGTGTTTGATTAATGGGGCTAATGGATCTTGAGGGCCAGAGTTGAGAACATTATAAGTAAAACATTACATAGAAAAATGTTATAGTCTAATATTATAAGTGAACCTCAAAAAAAATCACGATACCTTTAAAATACAAAGCAAAATAAGTAATGCTTATACCAACAAAAAAAAAAGAATACTTCATCCACATAACATTTTCTTTTTCTCTTCTGTGGAACATGACACACAGCAGACATTCAGGATCCAGCCTCCGGCACTTCTTCTCGAAGCAGCTTCTTCTGTAAACTATCCATGAGGTTAGTTGCTATGGATCTCAGGTTCCTTCAAAACATGTTTAAAGTTCACTGGCTATTGCTGTCAAGGTATTTGTGTGAGTGTGTGTGTGTGTGTGCGCGTGAGAGTGAGAGAGTGAGAGAGGTGGGACACACACACACACACACATTTGCTTTGCAATCATGGGACTTCCCATTGTGTTTCTTTTCTTTTTTTTTCTTTTGAGCTAATGTTTCTACCCTTTACCCCTGTGTGGACCTTCAAGACATTGAATATTTTTATATAGTGTCAGTTTTCATGTGGTGGACCGTGTCTGGGATTTCAGACTTTACTGTCCTCATGAGGACATTTGATCCTAAAAATATAGGCAAAATATAAGGGTTATTGACAAATTACTATATTAAAGAGAACTTAATATACAACTTTTTTTGTATGTTCCTTTCAATGTGTGTTTCAAAGAAAATACATATTGCTGCTGATAAAACAAAACAAAGTTATTTTCCAAGAATAAAAGCATCTTCCACATGAATAAATGTAGATTTGGTTAATGGCTTTCTCTTAGTGAATTATGTGATATCTTGGGTGAGATGACTCACTAAATAGTAAGTGTAGGAAACTTCTCAAAATTATAAAATAATTGTTTGTTTAGATGAACAAAAGTCCTGTTCTCATTTCAACTGTCTAGCTCTTATTTTAGATATGAGTTTTCCACTCTTTCATCCTGAGCTTCATATAATTTTGCCTAATGTTTGGATACCAGAGAAACCACGTCCAGTCTGACATCATCAGCATGATTCAATATCACAGGTTTCCATTCCTGCAGAGTATAAAAGATTCTCGTTCACCGCTGAGTCAACTGCTCTGACTCCAGAAACACACCGCTTTAAATGGTTCTTCTCCTGCGATGTGTGGGTGTGCTCGGAAACTTTATTTTTGCCATGCATTTGAGGGCACGAACAGCCATTGTATATTGTTGACCGCTGCTTTAATATCTCAGGAGTTCAGGTTATGTTTTTTTGTTTATGTTTGATGTCGGAGATGATGAAAAGGAATATACTTTTAAAAATCTAGTTTAAAACACATATGCATGGTCTTGTAGCCTTTATATTCATGTTTGTTTGAAACAAATTATTAGTATAACCATCAAGTATGATTTTTGACAGGTTTGGCTCAACTCATTATTATATATATATTTATTCCTGTGATCAAAGCTGAATTTTCAGTATCATTACTCCAGTTTTCAGTCACATGATCCTTCAGAAATCACTCTAATATGCTGATTTGCTGCTCAAGAAACATTTCTGATTATTATTAATGTTGAAAACAGTTGTGCTGTTATGCATCAAAACATCTCACACTTTTGCCCATGCTGACCCCTGTCCACCGCCGAAAGCGCCAACAGTGGGCACGTGAGCATCAGAACTGGACCACGGAGCAATGGAAGATGGTGGCCTGGTCTGATGAATCACGTTTTCTTTTACATCACGTGGATGGCCGGGTGCGTGTGCGTGGCTTACCTGGGGAACACATGGCACCAGGATGCACTATGGGAAGAAGGCAAGCCGGTGGAGGCAGTGTGATGCTTTGGGCAATGTTCTGCTGGGAAAACTTGGGTCCTGCCATCCATGTGAATGTTACTTTGACACGTACCACCTACCTAAACAATGCTTAGGTAGGTGGTACTGTATGTGTCAAAGACCATGTACACCCTTTCATGGAAACAGTATTTCCTGGTGGCTGTGGCTCTTTCAGCAGGATAACGCGCCCTGCCACAAAGCAAAAAGGGTTCAGGAATGGTTTGAGGAGCACAACAACAAGTTTGAGGTGTTGACTTGGCCTCCAAATTCCCCAGATCTCAATCCAATCGAGCATCTGTGGGATTTTCTGAACAAACAAGTCCAATCCATGGAGGCCCCACCTCGCAACTTACAGGACTTAAAGGATCTGCTGCTAACATCTTGGTGCCAGATACCACAGCACACCTTCAGGGGTCTAGTGGAGTCCATGCCTCGACGGGTCAGGGCTGTTTTGGCAGCAAAAGGGGACCAACACAATATTAGTAATGTTATGCCTGATCAGTGTATAAACAACATTAAAAACTTGATTTTTACCACAGGGTTACTTTAATCAACAATGCACAAACAATTTCTAACATGTTATTCGTCCTGTTGCTACACACTGTGGATTGTCGGTAATGAATTGCGTTCAGAGACACTGAGGGACGATTAAAGAGTCACGCTTAATCTATTACTGGTAAGCGCAGAGCTCATGGGACTGTGATCCAAAAGATACAGAGTTTCCCAGAATAGAACTGGAACACATTTCCAAACACTGAGCTCTATTAATGGATTTCACCTGAAGAAATGTTTTCAGTCATTCTTAAGAAACGTTTAAAAACAAAGCTGTGATGTGTCTGCTTCCAGACCGGCCTCACGTGCGGCAGACACATGAAGAGATCATTCAGTGTTTTTGTCATGTGCTGGCGACGAAACGGCTTTAATGAGAATAATCAAATGGGTGATTCTATAGTCAAAAATAGCAATTTTTCACACTTTCTTCATAGTGAAATAAAGGAATGAGGTAAATAAATGTAGAACACAGCACTGAGTGGCTTTGCTTTTGTAAATCGATGGCAAACTCACTATTAAAACACACAAAATAATTCTGAGCATTATAGTTAATTATCATAACTGTTTACGGCTGGCAGTCACAGAGAGCAGACGCCTGAGAATCCTCTCATAAACAGATGATACTCTTCTCCAGAGAGAGATTCATTCTCAGACACATACCCAGTTATAAAAGGCTGGTTTAAGTTTTTATTTTTAGCGTTTTTCTCTGAAATGTGTCACTTTGGTTTTCAGTGGCACTGCATAGGTTGTCATTTTTGCATTTAAGGTTCTTTGTTTTATTTTTTACATCACAAAAAACAGCTGTTTTAATAAGTGTGCAGAGGTTTTCTACCCACTACACTACACTACACCCACTAGTAGCGGATTGGACACCCTTTTGCCTTCAGAACTGCCTTAAAGGGATAGTTCACCCAAAAATGAAAATTATCCCATGATTTACTCACCCTCAAGCCATCCTAGGTGTATATGACATTCTTCTTTCAGACGAATACAATCTGAGTTATATTAAAAAATGTCCTGGCTAATCCAAGCTTTATAATGGCAGCCCAAAATTTGAAGCCCAAAAAAGTGCATCCATCCATTATAAACGTACTCCACACGGCTCCGGGGGTTAATAAAGGCCTTCTGAAGTGAATCGATGGGTTTGTGTAAGAAAAATATCCATATTTAAAACTTTATAAAGTAAAATATCTTAAAAATAGTTATTTTAAAAGTAAAAATATTTCACAATATTAGTGTTTTTACTGTATTTTTGAGCAAATAAATGCAGGTGAATATAAGACTTCTTTCAAAAAAATAAAAAATCTTACTGTCCCCTGTAGTGTATCTACATTTGTAGTGCATCTATTTTACATCTTTCATGGCTTTTTTAAAAAACAAAAATGGGCTCAGGTGTCAGAGCAGGACGTTGCTACACTCTCGTTAATAGTTAAGTACTGTAAATACAAAATCCATATATATATATTTATAGATTTTGGCTCCACTTCTAACAATATCCATGCTTCAGATGTTTCTCTACCTGAGTATAAAGAGTACTATGACACACTGGATCAAAGACTTGCTTCCAGAGAGTTCATGTGGCATATTTTCAAAGGAACTGGCTTTAAACACAGGGGCTCCTCAGGGCCAGGACTGTCCTTAGGGCCTTCCTTATTTGTAAGAAGTCAAGTCAAAGACTGTTCTTCATCCAACAGAGAGTTGTAATGTTAGCAAAGCCGTTTTGGAAATGTACTGTAAGGGTCATGTAGAGTGTCCTGGTGTTTATCATCACAGCCTGGTGTGGGAGATTGGGATTAAGGAGTATAAACAGGTTGTCCAAATAATGGGAAAAAAACTGATTGGCCATCAACAGTCACATGATAAACGTTAAAATATTTATTAGTGTCACCACAATTTATGTGTGCGTTTTGAGATCTTTATTGTACATAAAGCCTTTATTGGATGTGTATGTAATATGTGTGATTACTGTGTATTGAGAAGCCAAAGTTAGAGAAAGAGTTATTAGATAGAGTCGAGTTAAAAGGTCTTTTAGGGCAACAGAGACAATCGACCTTCTAGATCTTCCTAAAATAGACTTCTGTGTAGTTTATGTTGGATTAAATTAACTTGAAAAATGTATTGTTTCATTGCCTCATACACTGCATTGTTTGATATATTAAAGCAGTAGAGTTGGTGATATAATGACGGAGACGTCTCATCTGCGTCACATCAACCTAAACAGGTTATTTCAGTCCATTTGCTGTTATTCAAGTAGTCTTTGTCTTGAGTTTCCACCCTGATGACGCACACTGTGTGGTCAAGCTGGTTAATGTCAAGCAAATGGAAATTTATAATGTATGACAAATAATGTAACAATTACAGAGGAAGTTCAGAAGACAATTTAAAATGATGTCATGGTGTCAAAATTGGATATTTTATGTATTTGAAGGTTTTATGCGTTGTGTGTGGGCAGAATGCAACGGTAACGGCTGTTAGATTGACTGTAGATCTGTTTCATTCAGGCGTTTTAAACAAATGGAGTGGCATGGTTGAAGTTTAAAGCACTTGGAGAGAAATGTTGAGATTTCAGGCAAATTCAACAGTCCTTTGTTGAGTCCAATAGCTGTGTGTGACATGCTTGCTGGTGACTGATTTATGATTAATTTTATCCTACACTGTAAACCCGAATAAGTTGGGCTAACTCAAAAAAATTGAATTTTGAATTTTTGGAGTAATGATGTTTCCAATTTTAAGTAAGCAGAACTATCAAGGTACTCATGCATGTTAATTGCTCCTAACTTGAAGTACTGAGTTAGCTAACTCATACATTTTGATAGCAATTAAGATAAAAGATTTAATCAACCTTTTTTATTTGTAGTTATTTACTTCGCTGTAAACCCTATTAAGTTGTTAGAACTCAAAAAAGTTGAATGAGATTTTTTTTAAGTTAAGAAACTCAAAGTTCAAGTAAGATTTTTATTTTGTACTCATACATTTGTATTGTTCTTAACTTGAAATATTTGAGTACACTAATTTATACATTTAAGCATTAATATAACACTTAATTTTAGCATTTACTCTCCCTTTCGAGTGCCATGGGCAAAGCATGCTGGGAAATAAAAAATCCCAGCCCAGTTTCAGGCAGAACACCCTAGCAACAGCTGGCAACCATCGAGAACACCATAGCAACCACCCAAAATACCCTAGCAACTGTATAGCCTATAGCTCCTATAACAGCCGTCTAAGAAACAACCAGTAAGAGTACTACAATTGATGATATGTTTGCTGGTTTGTGTGTGTGTGTGTGTGTGTGTGTGTGTGTGTGTGTGTGTGTGTGTGTGTGTGTGTGTGTGTGTGTGTGTGTGTGTGTGTGTGTGTGTGTGTGTGTGTGTGTGTGTGTGTGTGTGTGTGTGTGTGTTTGTGCGCGCAAAAGAAAGAAATGCAACATAAACTTGTTATTTGGCATTCGTGTCACATTATTGTAATTGTTACTTTAGTTTGTTGTGAAGAATGAACAATAGTGTTGTAATACTCGAGACCGGTCTTAAGACCTTGGTCTTGTCTCAGTCTCGACCACATTTGTGCTCGGTCTTGTCTTGGTCTCAGACTTAGAGGACTCAGGATTTTATCTCAAGACCACAACTCCAGGGATATCACTAAATTGCTGGTGAATTGTCTTTATTTATTAACATCATTCATGTGATTGGTTGTAAAACTCACTGCTTCAGATGCAATCAATAACTTATTTCTAATTTGATTATTTATTGTGTCGGTTCACAAATTAATGAGGGATTGTGTCAAAAATGTCACCAAAATTAATACAAATGCTCACAAAATTCAAGATATTGTTGCAAAAAAATACTTGTATGAGAACTGGATTTTTATATTATAACGTGATATAATGAAGCAATATCACAAGAGCAAGAGAGCTGTTTCCACAAATTTGAGCATGATTGCTTTTATACAAACATTCAATAAACTTTTTTAAAAACATTATTCTCAACATTATTTATGCATTTGTAGTTTACCAATTCAGATGCGTCTTCTGTGCCACCTCTGCAGTGCAAAGATGAATTTTGTTGTTAATGATTTCATTTGATTGGTAACAGCTCTATATAGTGTCTTATTCTAAATATATGTATTGATAAAGAATAAGCCATTTCACAGGCGGTAATGTGGATCTTTATGAATTTAAGGAGTGCTGGTCTGGTCTTGGTCTCGGATTAGGTGGTCTGGTACACTAATGAACAGTCCACACAATCCCTTTTTTGCCCGCACAGTTGACTTTTTTTAAAATTATAAAATGTTTTGTTATAATTACTAATAATACCTAATGTATTAGAGTTAGATAAAACTCCTCATATTCAGATCTGCCACCATTTTGGTGTGCAGTTCTGAGTTTTTACAATCCTGTTAAAAGCCAATGCATAACATCAGGCCTCAGCCTGCATTTTTTCTTCTTTGATAAGCTGTTTTACTTGATTATCTATCACAATATGGTAATAAATTCAGATTCATGCTGAAGTCATCTAGACTGGGCTTCATGCCCGGCTGTATTGTGTCATCAGCGTGAGTCTCGGGCTGATGTGAGTGGACTCTTCATCTGTATTCTTAGCGTCTTGCAAGGCTGGCAAGCTCTTTATAGCATCAGGTGATTTGGTGCCACACTATTTGTATCTGGCAGTATTGCTACACTCCCAGAAAAAAATGGGTCAAAAGCTGTCACTGGGATGGTACCCTTTTAACTGTTTCCCCGCAGGCGTTTTAGAAAAAAGTTGCCAGTCACTGCCAGCGTTTTTGATCATTTTCACAAAAGTTTAATGGCGCCCAGAATATTTTGTTGTATGAATATCTGAACATGCATCATATCAAAAGAAAGAACAGAGCCTCTGCTTTTAAACAAAAAAAACATTTTATTCTAGCTTAATGCATTCCATTTTTATCAACACTGGAATGTGACATTTTGAGCAAAAATCTGAGAAAATCGCATTTTTGTCAAAGACTCCATCCAGATGGGATTCAGAGCGATGATCAAAACACAGATGGAGTAGATGGAGACCATCAACACCCCAAAGCTTCACAGTGCTATAGCTCGTCCTGGCAGTTTTAGGCAGTTTTGATTTATATGCTGTTTAATGTTGATGATCGCGTTATTTTACATATGCATATGATTACATATGGGGTGTTTCTTAAATGGAAGGCTGCATATCTCAGCTGCCACGTCATCAAACGTCGCTGAAGGCCATCTCAATTTGAAGGATCCTTGGAAGGAGCCTTCGTTTTGCGTCCTTTATTTGGTCAGTTTTAAAGGATGCATCAGATGCATCCTTCGCAGCCTTAAATCACCCACAATCCTTTGCACACATTCCAATTCACGAAAATAAACTGAGAAAACGAGTCGGTTCTGAGTTTATGAAATGTAAAGACAAAAATTATTTTGGACATGAAAGCATAGATGTTATCTTTTGTTTTGCTGTAAATTAATCACTAACACTAAACTGGCAATAATGTAAGTCAATGTGGTATTTATGTTGGGCAGGAAATCCAAACATTGACAAGACAAGTTTATTTATATAGCACATTTCATACACAATGGTAATTCAAAGTGCTTTACATGAAAAGGAAAGAATAATAAAAAGAGGATGCATAAAAGATTGACATAAAATGCATTAAAACAGTTAAAAATAAAATAAAAACAAGAAAAATAATTAAAAAGAGTACATATAAAATAAAGTGCAATCAGTTCAGACAATCTATCTATCATTCATCGACCTCAAACATGGCTTATCATTTGAAGCGTGTAGGTAGCCTAACCTTAGCCACTTCACATGGCCACGCGCTCTAAAGCTAACCCTAGATAAATGTGCGCTATTATTAGGTACATGCCCAAGTGTTTGTGTGGACTGTGGAAGATAAATAAGTACCGCGCTTAATGCATGACGTTTAACTTAAAGGGATAGTTCACCCAAAAATCTAAATTACCCCATGATTTACTCACCCTCAAGTCATCCTAGGTGTAAAGGGGTCAGGGGTTACTCTTTTAGCGCAAGTCGACTTGCGTACCGCTGACCGCCGGAAGTTAGTTATTTTAGTCTATAAAGTTTTAAATATGGATATTTTTCTTACACAAACGCAGCACTTCGCTTCAGAAGGCCTTTATTAACCCCCCGGAGCCGTGTGGAGCAGTTATATGATGGATAGATGCACTTTTATGGACTTCAAAAATGACCCAACAATTCACTGCCATTATAAAGCTTGGAAGAGCCAGGACATTTTTTAATATAACTCTGATTGTATTCGTCTGAAAGAAGAATGTCATATACACCTAGGATGACTTGAGGGTGAGTAAATCATGGGCTAATTTTCATTTTTGGGTGAACTAACCCTTTAATATGCATTTCTCTCTATAGGAGTCAACTTCAGATGAGTCAACTTCATCTTTGCAGCTGACACTGATTTAGAAAACACTTTACTAATAAATTATTAATATGTTCAGACAGTCTCCTTGCTGTTTTTCAGACACATTCATAATCAGTACTTTTTCCAGTGCGCTGCGAAAAGCTTGAGTGTGTTTGAGTGCTTAATTTACATTTTAAAGGCTCATTACTATGGTTTAGTATTTCTCTGTATTGTAGAAGAACGTTAAGTCAACTAATGGCTTAAATGAACAACTACTAGTTGACTAGAAAAATCAGTAACACACTATGTTAGGGTCCAATTCTCACTATTAACTAGTTGCTTATTAGCATGCATTTTATAGGATATTGGCTGTTTATTAGTACTTATAAAACACATATTAATGCCTTATTCTGCATGACCATATTCTACATCCCATAATCATACCCAATACCTAAACTTAACAACTACCTTACTAACTATTAATAAGCAGTACATTAGGAAAAAGTCGTAGTTAATAGTGAATATGTGTTCGCCATACTAAAGTGGTACCGAAAAATCTTTAGTTGAGTAGTTTAACATGGACCATTATATTTATCAAGATTTGTTTTATTATTACATAAATTTATATATTGATATTATTATTGGCGATTTTTATGATAATATTTGTATTAATGTTACTATTAAATATTTATAATGTGTATTATGTGTTTATTGTTGTGATCTAAAGTTATTAATATTATTAAATATCAGTTATGCATATTGGTTATCATACACAAAAACAATTACAGTTGTAAAAAAAAAATCAATATTAGTTTGGACAAGCAGCAATTATAAAAAAGTGGGAGTCTGGAGCGTCAGCTGGATTTATGAGGACTCAGCCTCTGCAGTCTGGGAGATTACACACTTTTTTATTAGTCTTGCACAAAAACACAAATGACAGACCAGTCAGATCCTCCTTGTGCGCAAGCTGGCAGACTAATAAAGTTATTTAAAGGCCATACTGGACAAGACGAATGTCCAGACTTCACAGCTTCCTCTTTTGTTACGTCTTCACAGTCATAGGACTTTCAAAATAATAATGTCATTATAGATATATATATATAGCATTGTCATATTAAGCAGTATGTAAATTGTCACACTTATGTTGCTTGTTCATGCTTATAATGTTGTATTTTAGCACAAAATTTCCTTGACAGGATGTAGAATTCCCTCTATAATCTGTGCAGTCCTGCCTGATTTTATTTTCCCTCATAGCTGGATGTTAACCTGTGGCTGATGAAGTGGTCGGGAGGAAGTTAAACAGCAGCTGGTTGTCCAGTAGATCCTGTGTTTATCATTTGAGCCTCAGGAAACTAACCCATCCCAAAAAAATAAAAATAAAATTACATTGCTTAAAATGATGTCTTTACTTAAGCACAACTGTGGATATATAGGGTACTAAACGGGGCTAAAGGCGCACCTTAAGAAAAATGTGCTTTTCATTACTCACATAGTCTATGATTGCAGAAAAAATATATATTGAACACTGATGGAGCAACAGATTTTGTGTCAAAATAAATCCTTTTTTTTTTTGTCTTATAAATGCATGAGGTGGGTAAGGTGGGGGTTTAGATGGTGCCTGGGAGGCTCAATGGGCTTTTATTTAACAATAAAACAAAACAAAAAACAAACAAAAGCCACCTGTATATAGGGGAAAACAGACTGGACTGGACACAACAGGAGAACACCTTTAACAGGGAAACAATTGATGAAATGGCACAAGACAGAGAACACAGGTAGATAATATAGGAGAGCAAACAAAGCAGGTAACAAGAGAGGACAGGTGGAAAAAATGAACCAATAATCATAAAACAAGAAGGACGGGGCTAAGACAATAGACAGTTTCTATGTGCCATGTGCCCACACCAAACAGGACAAAAACAAGAGAACATGGCCAGTGAACACAATCACAAGTCATGTGCTTGAACAAAACGACATGAACACGCAGCCAACCGACTGCGTGTCCACACAAAACATGACAACTGAAAGCACACAGCCGATGAAAAACACAAGACAAACCCTGACATAACCTTTAAGGCCCTGTTTACACCTGGTATTAAGATGTGTTTTGGTCGATCGGATCACAAGTAGACGAGGGAGACATTCTCGTTTACACCTGGTGTTTTAATCCGTCTCTTTTGTCCACTTTCAACCACTTCTGTCCTGATTTCTTCGAGGGGAGGGTCTATATGGGTGGGTACACGTATGGGCTTTTTCAGATCTTTCTATCTACTGGACAAAATAAGCTCACTCAATTTACATATGAACATGACCGGAGGCGACGGACAAACATACGGAGAGCAGCAGCTTTAGTTTCTGCTCTGACAGACACAAGACCAGTCGAACGCTGTGAGTGTGTGTTAAAAATAAGGAATGGTGAGAGAACATTGTGCTTGGTACATTTGTCATCTTCAAACCAAACTTGGGTCTTCAGCCGACAAAGCTTAAATCCCGTCTGGTTAGAGCACTTCCCATAATGTTTACGCGTTAGGTCAGTTGGCGGAGAGTTTTTAGTGGCTGTTCGAATGTATTTGACCACATGAGCGTCACTACGAAAGCAATCCGGTCGAATGCGTTTCTGACTAACTCTGGAAGTGGTTGAAAGTGGACAAGCTCAAAACATTTAAGACCCTGTTTACACCTGTATTTAGTGTCGTCCACTTGTGATCCGATCGACCAAAATGCACCTTAATACCAGGTGTAAACAGGGCCTAAGTTTTAAATCCTGTGTTCTGGTGAAATTGACAACATATTAAATGGAAGTTGTAGCCAAAAGGTAGAGTCGCTGTGGCTCTTTCATTAAATGTAATACATTACTTGTGGTTTAGAGCAGTGCTTCCCAAACCTGTCCTGATGACCCTAGCACTGCACACTCTCCCTTATCAGACACACCCAATTCAGGTCTTGCAGTCTCTGCTAATGATCTGATGAGGAGAATCAGACGTGTTAGATGAGTGCTGGGACAGGTCAGGACAGGTTTTGGAACCACTGGTTTAGAGCACACAGACCAAACACAGTGATGAACTTCAGGTTTGCTATCAATCAAGGCAGATGCTTTGTGTCTTGGAACAACAACAATTCAGACAGTTCCAAGAGGTTAGAAGTAGCCAATCATTTTGAAGACAAGTTTTGGCTCTGGAATTTCAGAATGGACAGAGAAATAAGTTTTTTTTTCTTGTCTGAGCAAACTATTAGGTCGCATAACTTCTTTGCTGATTATTAAAGGGTACATAACACACACCGTTTCAGCCAATCTCATGGTAATCTTGAGTACCTATAGAGTAGTATTGCAAAAACTTCCCGAAACGTTTGAATCCTGAAGGAGTGTATTCGGCACAGAAATACTCCATCATACGTCCAACTTTTGTCCATGTTTAGCATGAGAATCAACTCTTTAACAGTGTAAATAAGTCAGAATGCATGAAATAGCATTAGACCCCCTTTAATTCAATTCAATTCACATTTATTTGTATAGCACTTTTCACAATACATATTGTTTCAAAGCAGCTTCACAGAAAATGCATGCGTCTACATTACAATTTAAAGTGATTTGTTATCAGAGGAGACTGTGTCCACGTTATGTATTTCAGAAATGTTCATATACAAAACACACAGTTAGCTAACAATGTATTATTAATCAATATAAAAATAAATTAAGGCACAGACAATGGGCTCAGTTAAGTAAAAATACATTTTGTAACAATGATTAGGGTATATAGATAATTGAGCATGGGTGCATGTTGATGCAGAGCTGCGTCATCTGAAGTCCTCGCAGGAGTTGGAGTCGTCTCTTCACAGGTGATGGTCATCTGAAGTCCTCGCAGGAGTTGAGTCGTCTCTTCACAGGTGTTGGTCATCTGAAGTCCCCGCAGGAGTTGAGTCGTCTCTTCACAGGTGATGGTCATCTGAAGTCCTCGCAGAAGTTGGAGTCGTCTCATCACAGGTGATGGTCATCTGAAGTCCTCGCAGGAGTTGAGTCGTCTCTTCATAGGTGTTGGTCATCTGAAGTCCTCGCAGGAGTTGAGTCGTCTCTTCACAGGTGATGGTCATCTGAAGTCTTCGCAGGAGTTGAGTCGTCTCTTCACAGGTGTTGGTCATCTGAAGTCCTCGCAGGAGTTGGAGTCGTCTCTTCATAGGTGTTGGTCATCTGAAGTCCTCGCAGAAGATGAGTGGTCTCTTCACAGGTGTTGGTCATCTGAAGTCCTCGCAGGAGTTGGAGTCGTCTCTTCACAGGTGTTGGTCATCTGAAGTCCTCACAGGAGTTGAGTCGTCTCTTCACAGGTGTTGGTCATCTGAAGTCCTCGCAGGAGTTGGAGTCGTCTCTTCACAGGTGATGGTCATCTGAAGTCCTCGCAGGAGTTGAGTCGTCTCTTCACAGGTGTTGGTCATCTGAAGTCCTCGCAGGAGTTGGAGTCGTCTCTTCATAGGTGACGGTCATCTGAAGTCCTCGCAGGAGTTGGAGTCGTCTCTTCACAGGTGATGGTCATCTGAAGTCCTCGCAGGAGTTGAGTCGTCTCTTCACAGGTGATGGTCATCTGAAGTCCTCGCAGGAGTTGAGTCGTCTCTTCACAGGTGATGGTCATCTGAAGTCCTCGCAGGAGTTGAGTCGTCTCTTCACAGGTGTTGGTCATCTGAAGTCCTCGCAGGAGTTGAGTCGTCTCTTCACAGGTGATGGTCATCTGAAGTCCTCGCAGGAGTTGAGTCGTCTCTTCACAGGTGTTGGTCATCTGAAGTCCTCGCAGGAGTTGAGTCGTCTCTTCACAGGTGATGGTCATCTGAAGTCCTCGCAGGAGTTGAGTTGTCTCTTCACAGGTGTTGGTCATCTGAAGTCCTCGCAGGAGTTGAGTCGTCTCTTCACAGGTGATGGTCATCTGAAGTCCTCGCAGGAGTTGAGTTGTCTCTTCACAGGTGTTGGTCATCTGAAGTCCTCGCAGGAGTTGAGTCGTCTCTTCACAGGTGATGGTCATCTGAAGTCCTCGCAGGAGTTGAGTCGTCTCTTCACAGGTGTTGGTCATCTGAAGTCCTCGCAGGAGTTGAGTCGTCTCTTCACAGGTGATGGTCATCTGAAGTCCTCGCAGGAGTTGAGTCGTCTCTTCACAGGTGATGGTCATCTGAAGTCCTCGCAGGAGTTGAGTTGTCTCTTCACAGGTGTTGGTCATCTGAAGTCCTCGCAGGAGTTGAGTCGTCTCTTCACAGGTGATGGTCATCTGAAGTCCTCGCAGGAGTTGAGTCGTCTCTTCACAGGTGATGGTCATCTGAAGTCCTCGCAGGAATTGAGTCGTCTCTTCACAGGTGATGGTCATCTGAAGTCCTCGCAGGAGTTGAGTCGTCTCTTCACAGGTGTTGGTCATCTGAAGTCCTCGCAGGAGTTGAGTCGTCTCTTCACAGGTGATGGTCATCTGAAGTCCTCGCAGGAGTTGAGTCGTCTCTTCACAGGTGATGGTCATCTGAAGTCCTCGCAGGAGTTGAGTTGTCTCTTCACAGGTGTTGGTCATCTGAAGTCCTCGCAGGAGTTGAGTCGTCTCTTCACAGGTGATGGTCATCTGAAGTCCTCGCAGGAGTTGAGTCGTCTCTTCACAGGTGATGGTCATCTGAAGTCCTCGCAGGAGTTGAGTCGTCTCTTCACAGGTGATGGTCATCTGAAGTCCTCGCAGGAGTTGAGTCGTCTCTTCACAGGTGTTGGTCATCTGAAGTCCTCGCAGGAGTTGAGTCGTCTCTTCACAGGTTATGGTCATCTGAAGTCCTCGCAGGAGTTGGAGTCGTCTCTTCATAGGTGTTGGTCATCTGAAGTCCTGTAGTGTCACAGGTGTTCCGTAGCTTAGCGATGTTTCTGAGGTGGAAGAAGGCTGTTTTTGTAACATTTGTAATATGATTTTCGAAAGACAAGTTGCTGTCTAATATAACACAGAGGTCTGTAGAGGATGAAGTAACAGTACATCCTTCTAGATGCAAATTATATTCTAAGAGATTCTGTGTACAGGTTTTTGCTCCAATAAGTAATACCTCAGTCTTATCTGAATTTAATAGGAGAAAATTACAGGTCATCCAATATTTTATATCTTTAACACACTGTCAGCTTGGATAATTTAGAGATTTAATCTGGTCGTGCTGAAATATATAACTGAGTATCATTGGCATAACAGTGGAAACTAATTCCATGTTTTCTTATAATATTACCAAGTGGCAGCATATATATTGAGAATAGCAGAGGGCCTAACACAGATCCTTGCGGCACTCCATAATTTACCGACGTTATCTTAGATTTTTCCCCGTTTATTGGTAACGTTCTGATAGATACGATCTAAACCACTTTAATGCCTGTCCCTGAATACCAGTGTAATTTTGTAGTCGATCTAAGAGTATTTTATGATCTATGGTGTCGAATGCGGCACTAAGATCAAGTAAAACTAGTATTGAGATACAGCCTTGGTCAGCAGCTAAGAGTAAGTCATTTGTAATTTTAATGAGCGCCGTTTCTGTGCTATGATGGGGTCTGAATCCAGACTGAAATTTTTCATAGATGTCGTTTTCTTGTAAGTAGGAGCACAACTGAGCGGACACAATTTTTTCTAGTATTTTAGACAGAAATGAAAGATTTGAAATGGGTCTTTAATTTGCTAATTTCATTTGGATCTAATTGTGGTTTCTTAATGAGAGGCTTAATAACTGCCATCTTGAACGGCCTTTATTAACCCCTGGAGCCGTGTGGAGGTCTTTTATAATGGATGGATGCACTTTTTTGGGCTTCAAATATTGGGCTGCCATTATAAAGCTTGGAAGAGCCAGGACATTTTTTAATATAACTCAGATTGTATTCGTCTGAAAGAAGAATGTCATATACACCTAGGATGGCTTGAGGGTGAGTAAATCATTTTTGGGTGAACAATCCCTTTAAGTGATTTTTATCCAGCAGAAATAGATTTAAAAAAATCACTTAAATCCTATAGACTTACATTGCAAAGGGTCTCTTTGCAATATGAATTAGTTAAGTTACACAAACATAACTTGTTCACATACCTTCAATATTAGAATGATAAGTGACCCATGGAATGATAAGTAGTCTCAAAGTGATTTTGTATGGTTCCCTGACAGGACTAATTTATTCAGTTTCATATATATTTGTGTTATATCACTAAATTGTATGATTTGCATTGATCATTTTCGAGCACACTACAAAGCAAAGCAATCAAGTACAGAAGAGAAACAGTTTTCTTGTGTATATGATTGAGTAAATTGAACGATCTCTGTTTTGGGCGATGACTGAAGAGCAGACAGCTGCTCACGAGTGCGTTCAGATACATCTGCCATGACTGTTGTGAAGCTGATTGTGATAAAGTGCCCTTGTTGGGTTGGCAGGGCTGCTCGAAGCGTTCAAGGGCCACGGGTTCTGGCAGGAGAGGCAATATTTCCTTAGCAACTCATTGAAGAGGTCACTCAATTGCTCCTATTTGCAGTGTTTTGATTTCAAGAGAGGCAAGCCTTAAAATAAAGCTCGTTCAGAGAGATCTCAGACTCGTTTATGAACCGTGCATTTGATCTTAGAGAGTGTGTATGCTAAAATCCACTCCAACGTTTAGATTTATAAAACTGTCTTTGACATTGAAAAGTTATTCAGGTTCTGAAGTTGCATACACACTTTTCCTTGTGGGAAAGTCGGAGTGCCAGGTACAATTTTGGAAATCTAAGCAGCAATAATAATATAATATTTAGTATGTACACTACCAGTCAAAAGTTTGGACATCAAAGAGAATGGGAAAGTGTGTCCGAACTTTTGACTGGTAGTGTATACGGTTCCAGATGTGAAAACTATTTCACTCAGTCTGTAGGCTATAAAACAGATTGCACATCTGGAAAAGAGGTGTACAGTTTCTGTGTATGTGTGTGCATATGTTTGGTATTTGTCCATTTGTTTTTTGTGAGTATGTTTTCTCTGAATCACACGCATGCACATTTAATACATGAGGCCCCTTCTCTCCGCTGTGATTTGTTTGATCCTCGGTTCTAAATGATGGGAAATCCTGGGAAAGGGTGTGATGAATATAACAATGAGGAATGAAATAAAGAGGGAAAATGAATAATACATGTGTCAAAATGATTAATTATATCAGGCAACTATTCTAGCTCAAGATTTTTGAATACATTGGTGGGTTTTTTTTTTGTTTTTTTCTTCAAAACAATGACAAAATTAGGTTGCACTTTATTTTACAGTATGTGTACTTCAGTGTAACCTAAGAAAGTACTGGTAATATAAGGTAACTACATGGGTTAAGGTTAGGTTTAGGGATAGGTTCAGGGTTAATACCTAGTTATTACCCAGTAATTGTAATTAATATAATAAGTACATATGTCCATGCGGAACAGGACTGTGAAATAAAGTGCTACCCAACATTACTCATAAAGCTATTCGTCATACAGTAATTGACTTTACAGGCAAATCAGTTAAGGTAAGAGTGTCATGGTGGATTTTAAACATACGCCTTTTCAAAACTTCCACACCAAACCTCCAAAAGTAACAAAATCCAGAACATTTACCAGGGTTATATCATGACAAAGTGCCATTATTTACGTATATGTCTTAATGACAACAGAGCATATTCCCCACCATAAATTGTCATTATTATTAAACAAAACTCATTGTAATGCATTCAGATGATTTACGTTTGAGTTTTTCCAATTTCCCATTGTTAAAAAAAAAAAAAAAAAATAAGTTGCTGCCTTAAATTTTTAAGCACAATCAACCTGGATGTTTAAGTCAATTCAACTTCAAGGGATAGTTCACCCAAAAATGAAAATTACCCCATAATTTACTCATCCTCAAGTCATCCTAGGTGTATATGACATTCTTCTTTCAGACGAATACAATCAGGGTTATATTAAAAATGTTCTGGCTTTTCCAAGCTTTGTAACTGCAGTGAATGGCAGCCCAAAATTTGAAGCCCAAAAAAGTGCATTCATCCATTATAAAAGTGCTCCACACGGCTCCAGGGGGTTAATAAAGGCCTTCTGAAGCAAACTGATGCATTTTTGTAAGAAAAATATCCATATTTAGCATTTAGCTTCCACCAGAACGCCTTCCGTAATCAACTTACACAGAAAGTGTAACGCCTCTCGCAGTTCAAAACGCTTACGTTACGTCCGACGTCATCGACGCGTCAGTTCCGCTTGTTTCGTAAGTTAAAGGGGTCATGAACTGAGAAATCAAATTTTCCTTGAGCTTTTGACATATAAGAGGTCACCATACTATAGGAATATCCTGTAAGTTTCAGAACTGAAAACTTCCTTGTTAGTCCAATAAAAGCTTTTATTGACACCAGGCCCAGCAAACGACAGGTTTTTCAAAGTGGGGATCTATGACGTCAAAGGGAGGCAAGCACCGCCTCTGCAGAAGAAGATCAACGCCTACTTCATCACTGCCTGTTTAGCCCCGCCCACCGATTCACGCATGACATGCAATAGAATAGGTAGCCTAAGTAACATAGGCCTACGTGGTGTTAAACCAGATCGAGCTACCAAGCAATAAACATGCCGTTGAGGATTACAAAATATTGTGCAGTGCCTGGGCTCGACAGTAATGCAACATGTAAGTAACTGTGTTCATTCTAATGCCTGATCTGAAATGTAATGATTCATGTACAGTCAGATGATCTTTGTCTGTGTGTCAGTAAATCAAACCAGTGACTAAACGTCAACTTGCGTTGTTTCTCTTAGTAGGATGAAAATAATCTGTTATTTAACGGTGATTAAATTCTATAAAGAAAGTGATCAAAGAAAGCTCCCTTTGCAATTGTTGGAGCCGCGTGCGCTGAAGCTGTCAATCAAACAGCGAGAGTTTATCAGTGACTCCCGTTTTATTCAACGAATCTCTTAACTATATCACATTTGCACTGTTAGTGAAGATGAAAGCATTCGTTAGAGTTGCAATGATGAGATCACTGCTTTCATGAGCTCAACATGTCTGTGATCGGCTACAATGCTCATCTCTGCAATCTTTCATGCCACGATCTGAATATAATGCCATAAATCTAAATATAATGCCATAGATCTAAATATAATGCCATAAATCCAAATATAATGTCATAGATCTAAATGTAATGCAACACTTTTCACGATTAGTTAACCATGAGAGCTGTAATAGTAAAAATGCGCTAAAAGAGAGAGTAATACTTAGCTATTTCAAATGGAAAGACATTAGCCAATCACAGCAGTGGGCGTTTACACTGAAGTCTCACAGCAGCCAATCACAGCAGTGGGCGTTTACACTGAAGTCTCACAGCAGCCAATCACAGCAGTGGGCGTTTACACTGAAGTCTCACAGCAGCCAATCACAGCAGTGGGCATTTACACTGAAGTCTCACAGCAGCCAATCACAGCAGTGGGCGTTTAAACTGAAGTCTCACAGCAGCCAATCACAGCAGTGGGCGTTTACACTGAAGTCTCACAGCAGCCAATCACAGCAGTGGGCATTTACACTGAAGTCTCACAGCAGCCAATCACAGCAGTGGGCGTTTACACTGAAGTCTCACAGCAGACGCGCCTTAAAACAGAGCGTTCAAACCAGAGGGCTAAAATCAGGGTAGGAAAAGTTTTATTTATAAATTATTACAATTTTTGATGTAAAAAGAATTCTAACATTATAAGTGCACCCCAGGAAACATCATAAAACAATAAAACAACGCAGTTCATGACCCCTTTAAATACAGAAGGCAGTCTGCCGGAAGCTAGATATTTTACTTTATAATATTTTACTTTATTATTTTTCTTACACAAACGCATCGCTTTGCTTCAGAAGGCCTTTATTAACCCCTGGAGCCGTGTGGAGCACTTTTATAATGGATGGATACACTTTTTTGGGCTTCCATTCACTGCCATTATAAAGCTTGGAAGAGCCAGGACATTTTTTAATATAACTCTGATTGTATTCGTTTGAAAGAAGGAAGTCATATACACCTAGGATGACTTGAGGGGGAGTAAATCATGGGCTAATTTTGATTTTTGGGTGAACTATCCCTTTAAATTACATTAAACTGAATTTTAAAAAAAATGAGCCGAATCTTGTATAACATAAGCCTAACTTATTTTGATGAGTTAAATCAACGTATATAACTCATAACTTATTGTTCATATTATTTTTTAGTTGAGTATTATTTTCAGTGCTGAAATATTCAGTAATGAACATTTCCAGGAAACAAAATGTGCCTAAATTGTCGTGAAAACACCTTCTGGACTTCTTTCTTTTGATTGTGGGGTAAATACTGACCCAGGACATCTTTATAAGTTTTATAAAACTCATTCAGCAATGCTGAATAATGCAAGTCAATGCAATACTATTATAGCAATAAAAGAGAGGCAGGAGGCAATGTCTAATTTTACCATCTAAATGTTTTATTTGTGTTTTGTAATGACACTGGCTTTTTAAACCTCTATTTTCTCTTGCACTTGCTATCTTAGGAGATGCGTTGGAATTGTAAACAGTGAAAATGATAAAATACATTTCATATAACTACTTACAAGCAGTGCACGTCCAAGGCAGAGGACGACCATACCTGCTCCACCCCCGTTTATAACAATACAAGTCATTTATAGCTTTAAGGTTCACATATTTACATAGGTACATGGTACGCCCACAAAACCTTGTGTGTTTTTATCTGTATTTTAATCATTTTTTCTTAAGAATCATATATACATCCATTAACCTGGCTGCCTGCTGCCAGGGAAACACAGTTAGAATAAATTTGTGTACTAATGTAATCCTTACATTACCTGTAACTTACAATAATATTAATGCAGAGCTCAATCCATTGTCTTTTTCATAAAAAAGGTAAACTTATCCATAAGATAAGTCAAATAAAAATAATAAAACATATTGCACTTACATCAGGACAGCTGTGGACCTGGATCAAAGTGGAAAAGGGAAATTCAGCTGAATGCAATGAACAAAGCAAACAGTGAAACTTATAAATAAATAACTACATTTGTGTACTGGTAAAACAGGTCGTCTTATTAAACAGATATAGGGACAGATCCTAACTGACCTTGTGCCCTATTAAATATACAGAGTGCATGATTAAACCTAAAGTCCGAAAAGAGAGGAAACAAAGGGTTAAATAAGTCTGGAAGCTTCATAGTCGAGTGCCGTAATGTCCTGAGAATGCGGTCTCTTCCGTTCTTAATATGTGGAGCTACAATGAATGGCTTATTGGCTTACAGATTGCAGCTAAGCATGTTTTGTATAGTCCGTTTCTAGCCCAGAGCGAAACGTTTGGTCCATTCCTCTAGAGCATTCGTTTGTACATTTATTTGTTTAAACTCTATTTTGTGCCAGCAACTTCATCGTGGAGTCGACAGACATGGAGGAAGGTTCACAGGAACACCGTTGAGGAGTAAGTGCATGATCATCGAAGTCCAGACATCCAGCCGCGTAGGGACGAGACATTTCCAGGAAAGTCATGGTGAAATGGAGAACAAAGAGAGGTTGGTGGCACCAACAGTGCTCGATCAGAAGAAGAGGAAACAGTACCCAGTTGTCATAGTGTTAAAGAGGCCAAAGCGGCCTCGGTTTTCTCCAGTAAACACATTAAATAACATTCAAATGGGAATAACCAGCATTATTCAGCATGGTGGTGCCCCACTCGTCCAGCACGCTACCTTTTCCTCTATCTTTCAGCATTTGTAAACGACGCCTTGTGCATTTCTCCACTCTCTGTCTTTCTGCCACATTAACAGATAGAATGGCTGATGACAATGAAACGCTAATTGAAAGAAACCTTGCAGATGCTACGTTTTATAATGTCTCTTTCTCTCTCTGTGTCTGTCGTCTTAGGAGGAGGAGGATGTCGATGTGGAGCTTGGTTTCTTTTGATTCACTAAGTCCATGTAGAGCTCCGAGCGCAGAAAGCGAGCGTACGAGTCTTTCTCCATCAGGCCGTATATCCTCCTCTGGGCCAGGTCGAAGCAAGAGCGCGTGATGTCTTGCAGGTTCTCTTTAGTGTGTTCCCTGGTGTAGGAATCCAAATTCACCTGCGGGACAAAAAAATAGAGCCGTTACTTCCAAGTCCAGGTCTTTGTCAGAAATGCAGGGGTGCCTTTTCACAGTCTATTTTAAGATTTAAAGTGATAGTTCACCCAAAAATGAAATTTTGTCATTGCTTACTCTCAAGTTGCTCCAAACCTGGTTACCAAACATCTTTTGTGTTCAACAGAAGAAAGAAACTCATACAGGAGAGTAAATGAAGACAATTTTCATTTTCGGGTGAGCTATCACTTTAATTAGAGATGCACAATATATCGGCCACCGTATCGGTATCGGCCGATATATGTTCCTTTTTAATGTTATCGGCCCGATAATAAAATATGGCCGATATAATAAAGTTGATAAATAATGGATAATTTTGTTCGTCATGATGGTTTTGAATTGCTTGAAAAATTCAGTTTAAGTGCAAGTCTGTCATATAGGCTACATAAAATTTGAATGAGAACATCATAATTGTGTGCTTGGGACATGGATTTAATGGTGAGACTCACTCAGGCTCTAAAACATGATATAAAAATTTGGATTTAGATTTATCGGCCAATATATCGGTTATCGGGCTTTCAAATATAAAGAATTATCGGTTTCATATCGGTGCATCCCTAACATTTATATCGCTTTACTTTGTGCTTTCTTACCTATGTATTAAATTACAGAAAACTAGTTAACACTGCATGTGAGTGTTTCTAATACAAATGGCTGAGGGAGTGACCGCAAATGTAACGTCTTTCTCTTTTCTGACAAACGGAATCAATCTCTTGATATTTTTTTCCCTCTTTTGGAAAGTCATAGAAGCACTATCATGGATTTTTCGGGGGCAAATGGGAATGCAAAAAATAATATTTGTTGTAGCCCACCACTAAAGACTTTACCCAACTATGATGACTTCTGCTTCTGAGAGCCATGGGAATGTGAAAAGGGTGCAATGCTGTTTTAGCTGAATCCCTATTTAAACACGGCAGGAAACTCTGCAGGAAAGTTGCCCTCTTGGAGCAGGACTGGACATGTATTTTGCGCACAAATGACAAACTGCTGATTCCAATACAATTTAACTGGATTTACGCAACACCTGGGAGTTGGCTGCACAATATTTGTTATAATCCACATGGAAACAAAATCATGTTTACAATAACTATGAGTAATCAGTACATACTCAGGGCTCGTACAGATACTGTAAAATGACTTTCAAGGACTTTTTTTTGGTTTGAGATCTCACTTATCAAACAAGATCTTTCAAATTCTAAAAAATAATTCTAATAAAACATGACTGTGGCAACTTTAAGTATGGGAACATTAACAAAATCCTAGAGCTTTCAGTGCATAGAAGAGCAAGAAAGTGGGTATAAACGTCATACACAATTCTTATTAAAAGATGAAATAACAGAAGAAAACAAAGGATTTCATTTACATTACAAAGCAATCTAATGACTTGTTTGCACTAAAAGTACAGTTTTTAAGGATTTTTTTAGTCAAATTACACATATAAGGTATTCATTATACAGCTTATTTAATAATATATATTTAATACAAAGATTATAATGGCTATTATTGTTCAATACATAACATTTTGTATTATAATGTTGACATACTTGGTATTGAGAAACGGTCTGATGGGGGTTTATCAACGGCTTCAGTGCAGGTTACATAGTTGACTTTAAGAACGAGTTAGTAGAACATTCATTAAAAAAAAAAATGCTGATTCATTCTGGAATGAAGAAAGGTTGTAAACAAGGGAATTATTTTATCTTTGAATAACACTTTATGAGGTGCAACGACAAGCAAAGTGCTTCTGACGCTTCACTTCAGAGAGATCAATGCATTGACCAGCGCTGTCAGCCACGGAAAACGCCTTGACCATTGAAAAGATACTACGGCAAAGATATTGCTTTCCTCATTTTTTTTTCATGAATATATGATTGACCTGAAGAATGAAAGCTGTATCATATACTTGGAAATATATGAGCAATATCAAGCTCATAGCCATATCAGACGGGCAGCAGCGTTCATTTTGCGTGAAAGTATTTGTTGTTGTTTTTTGGAAAAAACTAATTTCATATATATTGTCTTTCAAGAACTTTTCAAGTACCTCTTCATAAACATGGCTGTTTTCAAGGGTTCTGACTTCAATTTCAAAGCACTTTAAGCACCTTGTACGAATGGGATGCACCGATATGAAAATTTTGGCCGATACCGATAACCGATAATTCTTTATATTTGAAAACCGATAACCGATATTTTGGCAGATAAATCTAAAACCAATTTTTTTTAATCATTTTTGAGAGCTTGATTACAAAAACAAAAGTGTCACCATTAAATGCCATGTCCCAAACACATACCAACACACATCAGCTTTAATATATCGGCCAAATTTTCTTATCGGGCCGATAACATTAAAAATGAACATATATCGGCCGATACCGATATGGTGGCGATATATTGTGCATCTCTACTATTTGTGTGTGTACAAAAATTCATAAGCCATGTAGACTTCAATACTACATTTTCTTTACAACAGCTCATGGAGATTGCCACATAACACTTAATAACTTTTAAAAGGAAGAAGAAAACACTTCCCATATCTTTTATTGTTGACATTGGTAATGTTTGATTATTGTGTGTTGGTGTTCATTTTAAAATCTGGGTCCTGAAGCTAAAACCAGTTGAGAAACTGAAAAATGTATATTTTTTATATTAACCTGTCCTTAAATGGCACATGAAAATCAAACTGTGGTTGGTCCTTTAAAGGGATAGTTCACCAAAAAAATGAAAATTTTGTCATTACATACTCGCCTTTTAAGTTGTCCCAAACCTGTGTGAAATTCTTTTTTTTTCTTTTCAGCACAAAAGAAGATATTTTGAAAAATGTTGGTAACCAAACAGTTGACGGCACCCATTGACTTCCATAGTAGGAAAAAAATACTATGGAAGTCAATGGGTGCCGTCAACTATTTACCAACATTCTTCAAAATACCTTCTTTTGTGTTCATCAGAAGAAATAAACTCAGAGTTTTTTTTGGGTGAACTACCCCTTTACCATTTCAGTGAAACAGTCTCTTCCAGTCTAAGGGTTTGTAGCCAGAATAAGCTGAAATCTGGACTGGACTGCGGAGCGTCAAAGATCTGGCAGTGTGAATCTACACAAAGCTTCACTGCTGGAAAGTGCTGCGAGCTCCTGCTGCTCGTCTCATTTTGAATTTCCAAGCTGCTTTCCAAGTTTGGAAAATGAAAACATGCACTCAAACGGTCTGCTGTGTGTTTGCGCGGCCAAGAGGGAGTCCATTAGTCAGGCATGACCTCATATCCTCCATGGCTCTGACAAATCTTTTAGGTTTCATGACACAATGCAGAGTATTTTAAGACTATTTCCAGCTGCTAAATAATACAGAATGGCATTGCTTATATGTCGTACTTCAATTCCCAATTAACATCTGGAATGACTTTTAACGTCAGATGTTTCAGTAGGCCTTCAAAAAAGTTCAAAGAAACTTGCTCACCTCTTTGCAGGACTGGATGGCGATGAATTCCGCATAGATTTTCTTAGCTTTCGATGTCATCTTGGACTGCGATTTAATCTTCTTGTAATCCTCGCAGGCCAGCCAGAAATCCAGATTCTCTTCACTAAACTCTGTGCGCAAGAAAGCTCTAAACGCCGCCAGCCCATCTGATGAGGGAGAAGGGGAAAATAAAGAGGCAGAAAGAGGGGAGATGTTATTGGATGGATAAACAGAGAGCCATGGCAACGGCAGCCTCCACTGAAGAGGCAGCGCCAAGCGCCAAACCGTGAGTCAATACTAGCGCATTAACAAGTCAAGAACACGACTCTGACCAGAGATTTCACTGCATTTGTTCTCATCCAAGACTCTCGCTGCCATGCCTTGGACGAAACACTATTCTATTATTAATTCAGCATTTCTTATTTGAGTTAAATCACTGCTGGAAATTCAAACCCTTGCATTATTTCTAGGTTGCAGCAACATTTCCATTGTACATTTCCATTCATTTTATGTGACTTACAAGTGCATTTCCAAGCCTAAAACAAGTGAAAACAAATGTGCCAGTGCTACAAGATGACATTTAATGCAGGATGTGATTGTTTTGCAGTGAAGTGGCTTCCTTACAGTAACATTGCACACTGACATTTCCTTTCAGATCTAAAGGCGGCCATGCAGTATTAAAATAGAAGGAAGTGTGGCTCCATCCCAAAGCACGCAATCACCTTTCCGTTCCCATAAGAGCCTGCTGATAACAGCTTTCCAATCGCTGCGGAAAAAGACATCTCCTGCCCCAAATCTCATGATTTACAGTGCCTTTGAATGTCACAAAATGACATTTTATTTAATAATATATATATAGCCATGATATGGATGGTGGGCTTTTGTCGAACTGCATTAATCTGTGGTCTTTCTCTGATTCCATACGGCTCTAGCACTCATCTGGGATTACTATGAAAGCCATTGAGCATGTTCAACAGAGCGTTCATTCACTGACTCAGAGCAGGAAGTCGAGGGAAAGCATGCATGCTTCACTAAAACAATGCAACAATGCAGCCGCCATCCTTGTGGATTCAAGCCAAGCCAAAGGAATTCAGCAAATACAAGAAGTTCATTATATAGCATCCACAGAATGATGATAATAAAGAGAAAATATGGCTTACATTTGTGGACGAGCAGCTTGTCCAATGATTCGCCCCACTTCATTGCCTCTTCTGGAGTGGGCCTGCAAATAAAGGCAGAACGGTTTTTCAGCAAGCCCATCTCTGTCAGGTTTCTCATTGTATGACCCATTCGAAGCTGTGCCCTTCTCTCGCTCGAGTATGTGTGTGTGTGAGCCTGAGTGTCTGAGTAAGTCTCTGTTGGACGCCCTCTTTTATATTTCCCTCTGCGAAAAGGAGGGGGTGGGATCAGGCTGCACCAATAGGATGGCATGATAGGCGGAGGCTCCTCCCACAGCCTCTCTCAAAGACTCATTCTTGCCTTCATCATGCTCAGCACCTACAGTCTGCAGCCTTAACACTTACTTTGGCACTGCCTAATAAGGGAACTTTAACAGGGGAGCGTTATTTGAGATAAAAACATAAATCAGATCATAAAGTGTGCTGAAGCATCTGTGCTCTACACCTGTGATTATTCTGACCTACTTACAACTTCTGTGCATTGATTTAATTGGATCTGTTCCATGCAACAACTCATATTTTACAGTTTATGTATAGCTGAACACACTTAAAATACTAACGCTAACAATATCACTCACTAAATGAGTGCATATGGCCTTAATATAATCATATTTAACCCTGTGATGCATGACATACACTACATTAGACAGTGTTGTCTTAGTATCATTGAGATATTATTATTGTTTTTGTTAATATTTTAAATTAGATGTCAATATTGGGTAACACTTTATTTCAATGGTCTACTTTAGACATTCTACTAACTATTAGTAACTTTGCAACTACATGTCAACTAGCAGTCATTAAAGTATTAGTAGATGGTCTGTTTAATAACTAACTCTTTATTTTGATGCTCCCCAACAGACGTTCTACTGACTATAAGTAACTTTACAACTACATGTCAACTTATTCAATAACCCTAACCCGACAGTTTACTAATACTCTAATGAGAGTTAGTTGACATGTACTTGCAAAATTACTTATAGTTAGGAGAATGTCTAAAGTGGACTATGGAAATAAAGTGTAAACCTAGAGGGTTTTTATTAATTATTATTTACTAGTATTAGTTTATTTAGTTATATTTTTTTAGTACTTCAAGTTAAAATAAATGAAAATGAGAAATGCTGACTTGGCAGTAGCTAAAATAAAATAAGTTAATATTTTTCATTTTATTTTATTTCTGTTCTGGTATCCTCTGAACTCTGAATATATTATTTATAGACTTTAATTAGGGCTTGACGTTAACTTTTTTGCTCACCAGTCACTGTGGCTAGTGGTTTTCCAAAGTTACTAGCCGCTCAGCATTTTCACTGGCCGCAATTTTGACATCGAAACCATGGGGAAAAACTGCCATATAGATATTTTTAATATTATCTCATAATTTGGCAGGAGGTATATTAGGCTGCTGTCACTTTAAGACCTGACGCACGGATCCATTATACTGTTACACATGCGTTTTCTTTCTCAACTGTTTACATTCACTTAAAACAGAACTGACTGTGTTTACTTGAATACTCACCAAGACCGGCATTTTGACTTTATTTTGTGTGTATTTGACTGTTTAAGCGCAATAAGCAGCGAAAAAGAACTCAATTTAGTGCTGAGAGGCGGCTTTATGTGGCGCACTTTGGGTGTGAGCACAAAATCTGCAGGAATGAGTAAAATTATGCGCAATATGAGCAAACCCACGCCGAAATTCAAGCCCTGTAACAGCAACAATATTCATCCGGAGCAAATGAAACGAGTGAGTGAGGAGAGGCGGGTTTGTGTGTAGCTCGCTGTCGGAGAGATGAGAGAGAGAGAAAGCGTTTCAGATATTTCAGTATCAATATGTATCCCACTACATTGCACTTAGTTTATTATTTCAGATGTCTTTTTAAAAGACTACAACTGAAATTGAAATTACAATTATATTATATATAAAATTCAACCTGTGGCTAGTAGGACTGACTGTGTTACACGCCACTGCTGAAATACACACGGATTTGGCAGGTGTTAATGTCAAGCCCTGCTGGTAATATATCGTTAATATCACAAATTGCAAACAACATTTTCACTTCCAAATGTATTGATCTAAAAGACATCCTTTCAGACCCTTTCTCAGTGTGTCTGTCTCTTTCATCCCACACACATGAGCAGAGAGCCACCAGCTGGATAATTACCCACAAACACACACACACACACACACATACACACACACTTACTTGACAGACTTCAAGGATTTGTCGAGCTTGCCGACTGGGGTGCTTCCGGGAGACTCATTCCTCCTCCTCAGGAAAGCGAGTCGGTTCTTCATGTCTTTGGCCCTGCAGAAAAACGCACAGAAGTGTAAGAGTTGAGCTCTGCAGGTCACAACAAAACCAATCATCAACTCCGAAAACACAACCGCATAAATCCAAACGCAGTAACCCATACATGTCTTCCTAAATCCTCAGTTATCAAAGTTGAGACGCCGTTTGAAGTTCCTCGAGCCGCTTTGAGAAACTCTTTCTGCCTCTTGTCAATCTCTCTTCCTTCTCGCCAGTCCTGCGTCTGAGCGAGCGGATGAGTGAAGGGAGGGTTCTGCCACTCTCCATACCATCGCTCTGCTGTTCAGGTGACACCGGGAGTCCCGGGAGTCCTAACCTAGGGGCCGACGGGCCCCGGGGACTGCTGTGGAGTGCAGCTGCATCTCAGAATCTCCAAAAAAGCTGACTGTTCACCCCTGGATCCACGTCTCATGAGATGCGCGCATGGGCTCGGGAACCTCCAGATGCCCGTCCTCCCTCTGCCTGACCTCACGTACCTCTTCCAGAGGAGCACAATTTCCGCCCACTGATTTCCACTGTGGCTTTGCAGATCCTCTGCCCTCATCAGCTCCATTTGGCCTCTCGTACCGCAGGCACACGCTGATGACAGTACCAAAAAAAGAAGCTGAATCCCATTTTTGGCCCTCCCAAGGCCAGCGTTCCCACATAAAGCACACGCGTAGAGTTCCTACGGTCCATGATTGAACAATAGACATGGGGCACAACATGAACCCTCTTAACTCAAAAGCAATACGCTAAAAATAATACTAAACAAAATATAATTTAAAAATAATGCCACATAATATAGTACATCAGCATATTTTTTTTCAGCTGTTGAGGGACAGTGTTGTATAACAGATTTGAATGTGGCTAATCCCATCATAATTAATCTAATTTTGTGATTATCGATTTGTTTTCCTGTATAAATGTGTTACAAAAGTTCGGGGATGGTGAGATTTGTTCATTTTTTTTAAACAATTCTCGTCTGCTCACCAAGGCTGCATTTAAGTGATCAAAAATACAGTAATTGTGAAATATTATTACAAATTAAAATAACTGTTTTCTATGTGAATATATAGTAAAGTGTAATTTATTCCTGTGATCAAAAGCTGAATTTTCAGCATCATTACTCCAGTCTTCAGTGTCACATGATCCTTCAGAAATCATTCTAATATGATGATTTGATGCTCAAGAAACATTTATGATTATTATCAATGTTGTACAACAAATATTTTGTGGAAACTGTGATAATTTTTTTTTCAGGATTAATAGAGAGTTTAAAAGAAAAGCATTTTTCGTAACATTATAAATGTCTTTACTGTCAGTTTTGGCCAATTTAATGCACCTTCGGTGAATAAACTAATTAATTTACTTAAAAAAAAAAGGTTTACATATGATATATGCTAAACGTGCCAAACAAGAGCCTTTTACTGTACAGCACTTATGGCAGTATTAATTGGTTACACAGCATTTTGCTGTAATCAATAAACAAGCTCAGTTCTGTAGAAACCGCTGGTTAATAATCAGAGAATTTTCTGCCCTCTGGGTGTGATGACAGAAAGCGTAGACGAGCCTCGACAGGAAAAAGGAAGTCTGCAACTATTTATGACATATTGCGTGGTCCTGTAGGCCGGAATTGCTAAGAATTCCCCCTTCTTCAGACAGACCAACGGCGGCCAAAATACAACACCGGACGCTTCTCTTGAAGACTTGAGCTAAAATATCAGGATTGCAGAAATCAAGATTGTTTAATTTAAGCCAAATCTGTTAGTGTCTGAGGATCCAATCTGCTCAACAAGCTGGGACGCGGGATGATGAAACATTAGTCAGCCGCGGCGTGGCAAACTGAGAGGAAGTTCCTCACACCAGATGTTTCAGAACGAAAGCTGCAAATCCATAAAGTCCACATGCTACACACATTTACCTCACTATGTAAATGACATCTTATAGTTCTATATAATTAATTACAGTGACGTTTCCCTTGTTTAATACATTATTAATGACTTGTGTTTACCCTCCAAAGGAAAGGTTTGTCAGATTTAGATAACTGGAAACACTCACACTCATTGTCAGTTCTGTGGTAAAATGTTAAAGTCATGATATTTGTCATTTGTAAGATATTTAACCTCTTTTCTGAAATGGTAAAGTCCAATCTGGTTCATATTTAGCTCTCTGACGTTTGCACATAAACATCATTTTATGTTGGATCCTCCGGCGGGAAATAAGAATGAGAACGCTTGGAATCGAAACCCCCGAGAGTCGGATCAGATAACATCATAACTGCTGAAATCATCAGGATTTTTGGGAGATAAATTGACTCACACACAAGATTTCAAACAGCTCTCAAAACAGTGCAGTGTTATGGATGGGTTATGATTCCGCTTGTGTGTCAAACTTTGGCCACTTGCAAAAGAAACAAATAAATCACGACATGTTTAATTCCAAAGCTCAAAAATAGTGCTTTTACAAGGAATGAATGAATGCTGGCCAATCGGAGCCATTTATTTTTAACTTCCAGTGGGAAGATTTGGATTGAAATGTGAGGGTCTGAGAAGGAGGGTGTTGGATCACACACACAAGAGGAAAGATTCTCGACAGTTTATGGGCCCTGGAAAATATTTAGAAGTGTAATGAAACAGTTTATGGTCCAGGTCGGGTTTCACTGCGATCTCTGAGGCTGTGTGGCTTTGGTGAAAACAGATCAACACAAGCAACAGAAAAACCTGCAACTAATGTACTGTAACAGAGTTTATCCTCGTTCAGCACAGACATCTACAGGCTTGTTATAAATCTCCAAGTGACATTGAATGCAATGCTGCCACCTACTGGATATGATCATTATCAACACTATTTATATATCACCACAGACCTCTTGAGATGAATGAGAACCATGTGCAAAACATATTAAGGATGTACCAAAACATCTGGTTTAAATACGTTTGCTGCTTTGATTTTTTTTATATCATGTTGGCATAAAAAGTATTTATATTAAGTTATGAAGCCTATTTGAGTATATTCAGGGTGTGAATTATGAGGAAGGCTTGATCCCCCCTGAATATGAAGATACATGTCTAGCTCTGACTGATATTAACACGTAATTTTGGCCATTAAAATTGAAGTAAATATGCTATAAAATCGCACTCATTTAGGGATGTGCATTTATTTCGTGAACAAAGAACAATGTGTTTAAAATGCAGTTGAATGATAACATTTGCCCTCTTTAACGCTGTTAAACTGAACGTACGAAGCAAATGTTTGCTAAAAATGCACACAATTTTGGACTGTCTTCTGCAGTTGTTACTTTTAAATCACGTCTTAAAAGTCATCTTTTTAAAGCTTTTCCTGATTGGTTTTAATTGATGGATGATCTTAATGCTGAATGTTGTGCTGTCTTGTATTTTATGACTGTCATTAGGTTGTTCGGTGTCCTTGAGTGTTTTAAAAGGCGCCTCTAAATAAAATGCATTATTATTATTCTTAGAATGTACAGTTTGTACAGTATAAAAAAACATTACACCTATGGAGAGTCCCCGTAAACCACATATACAAGAGTGTGTGTGTGAGTGTGTGTGTGTGTGCGTGCATGCATGCATGTGAGTGTGAGTGTGTGCGTGTGAGTACATGCATGTGTGTGTGTGCGTGTGTGTGTGCGTGTGTGTGTGCGTGCATGCATGCATGCGAGTGTGTGTGAGTGTGAGTACATGCATGTGTGTGTGAGTGTGTGTGTGCGTGTGTGTGCATGCATGTGTGTGAGTGTGTGTGTGGGTGCGTGCATGTATGCATGTGAGTGTGTGTGAGTGTGTGCGTGTGAGTGTGTGTACATGCATGTGTGTGTGTGAGTGTGTGCGTGTGTGTGTGCATGCATGCATGTGAGTGTGTGCGTGTGAGTACATGCATGTGTGTGTGTGAGTGTGTGCGTGTGTGTGTGCATGCATGTGTGTGAGTGTGTGTGTGCGTGCATGCATGCATGCATGTGAGTGTGTGCGTGTGAGTGTGTGCGTGTGTACATGCATGTGTGTGTGTGAGAGAGTGTGCGCGTGCATGCATGCATGTGAGTGTGTGTGAGTGTGCGTGTGAGTGTGTGTACATGCATGTGTGTGTGTGTGAGTGCGTGCATGCGCATGTGTGAGTGTGTGTGTGTGGCCTTTCAGTGCCACAGTGTTGAGATTCCACACTGCTTTGCAACACTGTTAGTAATGGCCATGTGGCATCAGTCAGCGAGAAAAAGCCACGCCAGTGAAAATATGTTACAGATTATTAGTTGAGCTATAAAAAGAGGAGGAAAGAGTCCTGAAAAATCATATTCAGGTACTCAATTACACACTCACCCTTCTGGCTAAGATCAAGCATAGTAAAAGTGTTGTTACTTCCCCAAAAAATGTAGGAAAATGTAGGAAAATAAGGACATAATGCATACCAGTTTTATTGCTCTTTCTTAATGGAGAGACTTAATAGAGATCCAGTTTCATTTAGATAACAACTTTGTCACCTTAAATTCCTTTATATTGCACATTTGGCAGACGCTATTAGCCAAAGGTTTACATTTTATCATTTTATTGCATTCTTAGGAAATCCAACCATGACTTTGCCATTGCTAGTGCTCTACTGTAGCGCACAGACACAAACGAGTCGGCTGTTGACAAAGTAAAGTACAAAGCTATTAAATTAATATTAATTAACTTAGATAAATTGGACTTGAACAAATCGCTGAAAACGGTGACTTTTGATTTCACCCAAGCCATTATATATATATATAATTAAAAAAATGTATTAATTAAAATTAATTGTAAAATTAAATTATATATATATATATATATATATATATATGTGTGTGTGTGTGTGTGTGTATATATATATATAAAAAATAATTTTACAATTAAATTTATTTTCAGTTCATTATTTTCTAATTGACATTCAGCTGTACTTTTTTTAGCAGAATTAAAATATTAAAAATATTAATATAATTATATAAATTAATATAATTTAATATAAATTTATATACATTTATATATATATAATTTAATTTTAAAATTAATTTTATTTTCAGTTCATTATTTTCTAATTGACATACAGCTGTACTTTTTTAGCATAATTGAAATATTAAAAATATTAATAAAATTATACCATCTCTCATCAAACCCTTCCCCCACCTCAAATTTAGTTAATTTTAAGCAATTTAATTAAAAAAGGTAAAACACTAAGAATTAAAAAGAGCATTGACAATTTTAACAATTAAAAAACACGTGTTTTAACCCTCCCTG
>CM077169.1:51249179-51291679 GCA_039654105.1 Coreius guichenoti | reverse complement strand
ATCTATCTATCTATCTATCTATCTATCTATCTATCTATCTATCTATCTATCATACATCAATCTGTCTATCTATCTATCTATCTATCTATCTATCTATCTATCTATCTATCTATCTATCTATCTATCTATCTATCATACATCAATCTGTCTATCTATCTAATCTGTTCAATGATGTGATGCTCATATATAACCTAACAGTTTACTAATACTCTAATGAGAGTTAGTTGACGTAGTTGCAAAGTTACTCATTGTTAGTAGAATGTCTAAAGTAAACTATTGAAATAAAGTGTAGCCTTAAGATTATTTTAAAAAGAAATTAATATTTTATATCTAGCAAGGACATTAAATAGACCAAATAAGACAGTAAAGACTGTCATTGTTACACATTTTAAATAAATGTCATTCTTTGAACGTTCTATTAATAATAATCATAAATGTTTCTTGAGCATCAAATCATCATATTAGAATGATTTCTGAAGGATCACGTGACACTGAAGACTGGAGTAATGATGATAAATTCAGCTTTGATCACAAGAATAAATTACACTTTACAGTATATTCACATAGAAAACAGTACATTTAAATTGCCTCAATATTGTGAGCACATAAATGCAGCCTTGGTGAGCACAAGAGACTTAATTCAAAAATAAAATAAACTAAATATATATATATATATATATATATATATATATATATATATATATATATAAAAAATAAAAATAAATAAATAAATAAATAAATAAATAAATAAAATAATCTTAGCAACCCCAAACTTACCATTCAAAACTTTGGGGTTGGTAAGATTTTTTTAGATTTTTTTTAATTTATCCCCCCCTCAACTGTAATCAATGCTACTTCACCAATAGACCATAAACAATATATAAAATAAAGATATGCAACACGCATGTTTAAACATCAGATGACACATGCAGCGCGTTTAAGTTACGAATGTCACAACGCGTTTTGTGATTGTTTTGAATGAAATATTGAAATTTATAAATAAGTGTTTTGGCACACCAGGCCGAGTGGCGCAAAGCGTTGTTCTAAAATCGGGTTTTACTCTGGCATGTTGAATTCACGTCCGATGAACGCGCCGGCATTTATAATGTGTATGAGCGCTTCCCAATGAAGAAAGGATAAGGCATAAGAGTGAAAATCTCGCTCTAAATAAATGTAAATCGCTCTCAATTAAAAAAAAATGTCGAAATGTTCCAATATTGTTTCATTAAAGGTCATAATTATTCTATAAATATTACTTTTGTTTAACAGCTGCACGAAATACCCATGGTTCGTGATTTATTTTCATGAATAAAAAAAAACTTTTTCAAAAACATCCCCCCTCTGCTTTTTTCACAATTCTGTATATATATATAATTTTCTGAAATAAATTTTTAATTTTCAAAATTGTCTAGGTGGTGTAACTGTCTGGAGATTATTGGTAGAGGTAGTTTGGCCTAATCTTTTATTCTTATCCATAAGGTATCTGTCATATATTCGAAATAAAGAATAAATGATAAAATATTATTATAAAATATACAGATATACTGTACATCTAAAAGAAGGACATCCTCATAGCCTCTGAAAATATGGCTTGATTTATCCACTAAAACTTGCTGATCAAATATCATGCATTGGTACATTTATATGGATGCATGCTATGAATCTCTGAGAAGATGTTTGGTGCCTGATCAGTGGCTCTTCACTCTGCTGGATTTCTCTTTGAATGGTAACGCTCATAATGGGGTAATGTGATGACAGGAAGCGTGGGACGGCCAGTCTCCACACCTGGGAACTGTGGTCGCGAGCTCATGTTGACAGAGATGCTTAGAGTCTGCAAATGCATCCTGTCACAAGAGAGCAGCTGCGTCCTGCCCTCGGGTCAGCCCATAACTCAAGAACATGCAGACTGCTCTTTCTCTTTCCCTGCAGCCACACTGATCTCACATGAGCGCTAGTGTCTGTGTCTAGTCTAGTCTGCTGTCGTAAACCAGGTGCACGAGCCCTAGAAACTTCCCTCTGTCAGAGCCAAACCAGGTGCAGCTGATCTGTGTGCGGTGACTGTTTTGCCCTTATCAAACCTGTGAAGATACTTTCGATCAATTTCATATGCCATTGTGTTTTAAAGTGAGTACACCTCTGTTTGGAGCGATTCGGGTGATCCGAATACATTATTAAATAAAAACCTGCATATTCCCTTCTCTGTGATGCTTCACTGATTTAGATGTAAGAAGATACAGTTAATAAAATGAGATCATGAATCCTTTCATATGTTGGCAAGGGGTTGGCCAAGCTTGGAAAATATGATACCCATAGGGAAATGTGCAAAAACATCTCTTGAGTATCTCAAACAAAACTATTTTCATTCTATAACCTTCTAACCTGCATCACATAAGAAACTAAATGCTGGATCGAGTGTTTCTAAATCCAATGTTAAGTCAATAGTCGCTCATGTGAAGCACTTATTGCCACAGGCTTTGTTTCCTTGCAGAAAAATGGAAATACATGCCTGTAGTGACGTTTCTGCAAAATGATAATTTCTTGATATGCTTCTTGCATGTTTTGCAACACTTCCAAAGTGAAATGTCCAGGCCATAAACATTAAACCAAATAGTGTTAATAAACGCAAACATGAGATAAAAACTCATTTGTAGAAGTAACCCAGCTAACAGGGAACGTTCCCTTAACTTTCACTAGCGTTCTTTAAACGTTATGTAAATGTTAGGACAAAACGTTTTTAACTCTTTCCTTGCCAGAGTTTTTTTAAAAAGTTGCCAGCCAGTGCCAGCGTACTTGATCATATTCACAAAAATGTTATGGCGCCCAGAATATTTTGTTGTATGAATATCTGAACATGCAATATATCAAAAGAAAGAACAGACAAAAAACATTTTATTCTAGCTTCATGCATTCTTTTTTTATCAACACTTAAATGAGGGTAAGCTTCATAAAAAAACAACATTTTGAGCAAAAATCTGATAAAATCATGTTTTCGTCAAAGACTCCATCCAGATGGGATTCAGAGCGATGATCAAAACACAGATGGAGTAGATGGAGTCCATCAACACCCCAAAGCTTCACAGTCCTATAGCTCCTCCTGGGGCGACATTTCATTCAGTAACATTAGGCCGTTTTGATTTATATGCTGATTAATGTTGATGATCACGTCATTTCATATATGTGACACTGGACCACAAAACCAGTCATAAGTCTCACAGGTATATTTGTGGCAATAGCTAACAATACATTGTATGGGTCAAAATTATCGATTTTTCTTTTATGCCAAAAATCATTAGGATATTAAGTAAAGATGATCATGTTCCATGAAGATATTTTGTAAATTTCCTACCGTAAATATATCAAAAATGTATTATTAGTAGTAATATACATGGCTAAGGACTTCATTTGGACAACTTTAAAGGCGATTTTCTCAATATTTCGATTTTTTTGCACCCTCAGATTATAGATCTTCAAATCTCGGCCAAATATTGTCCTATCCTAACAAATCCTTTCTGCTTCTTCTTCACCTGTGTTTTCATCAGGAGATTCAGTACTCTTTCAAGAGATGTGTAATAGCGCCTCCTACCGTATAGCAGTGAAAACACGGAAAGATGGAAAATTCCTCCTGAGAACCAGGAAAAAAAACATTTAGAACATAAAATGGAAAAATAACATTTTTGAAAAATTATATTTTATTCATATGTTATGCTATGTCCTCTGTAGAGGACACCAGGACTCATTTTTTTTTGTTTAAAATAAATAAATAAATAAATAAAAAGACATGAATAGACATGAATAGGAATTGGTTTTAAATCACCAATCAATTTTTAGGATTTTTTATACCAAACTTTGTACAAAGATGATTCTCAACTATGTGATGAAAGATATAACAGAATGATTTGATATATAATTTTGCTTCATGCAATATGTAATGCATAAGTGGGTTTTCCCATTATATACAATGTATTTATACACTATATATAATTTGCATATTAATGTATCCTTGGGGCAACATGTAATGAAAAAAGAAGTGTGATAATGCGAGTAGTAATTGGCAAGATTTTCATCATAATATCTAATATGTCACAGGAATATTGAAATATAATTTCTTTCCCTATTCCCTGTGTCTCCCAAAATGCCTGGTAAATATGATTTAAGTCCTGGTGTCCTCTACTGTGGACATGTATGAAATCGACGTCCGGTTTGGTAACAGAAAGTCATATTTTGATTTGAAACCACATAACATTTTCCACTTTATGACAAACAATTCGAAAATTAGTCAGATTTAAATGATAATTACAAATTATTATCATTTTCCATAAGAGTGTTAAATTTGATCATTCAGCCATTTTTAAAGTCCAAGGAGAGGCAGTTGTCATTGTGAAACGTCCAAACATTTGGTATCTGTGGAAAGCTCTGAATGTGCTCTTTACAGGACATCCAGACTAAAACTGTGACGTGTGTGTGTCGGAGAAATCCACTAAAATATAATGTCCACTACAGAGGACAAAAGTCTATTCCTGGTCCTAGGAGGATAATGTTTATTAATAGTTAATATGCGTTCTCGTAATGTTGAGAGAAAACGTTCTTAGAATAACATTCTCGGAACATCCTTATAATGTTATTTTTATTCGCTGAATGTTTCATGTTATCATAAAACGTACAACATTCATGGAACGTCCTTACGATGTAATTTGTACTTAACGAATGTTCTCGTAATGTAGAGAGAAAACGTGAAAACAACGCTCAAGGAACGTTCTTACAATGTTGTTTTTACTTGATGAACGTTCTCATAACATTGAGAGAAAACATTCTTAGAACATTCTCGGAACGTCTTTATGATGTCATTAATATTTGCTAAATGTTTTTGGAATTTTTGCATAAAACGGTGTGGGAACAATTTTAATGAAACGAGTGTTATTTGTCAAAGTGTGTCAAATTTTTTGTACAGTGCTTTCACAATACACATTGTTTCAAAACAGCTTTACAGAAATCCTGATGTTATAATGTTTATAATATCTTCATGCCTAGTCGCATTTAGCAGATTCCCAGCTCAGGGAATGTCCTCAGAAATTTGGCTAATGTTCTGGCGAGGTTCTCTCAAAGTTATGAACAAACGTTCGTCCAGTAATGTTAATAGAACGTTCGTTCAAAGTTATCTGGACTTTAAAAAAGTTCTCAAAACGCAGTTCATGGAACATTAAAAAAAAATGATGTTTTGAACATTCCGAAAATGTTCAAAATGATAGAATGGAATGTTCCTTTAATGTTCACATAAACCAAGATAAAAATGTAATGTATGTAAGGAAGTTTTGAGTCAATGTTAGTCGATTCTGAAGCGTTGCTGAGATGTCGTCTGCACACTGTGAGGATATGTAAGCTCAATGGAAAGAAGAGTGTTGTAACTCAGAGATATGCAGTGTCACATTCCTGTTTATTGTTTCGATGTCATTCGTCTAAATCCGGCTCAGTTTCACATATATTTCACAACAGAGTGCAACCCACATTCCTCACTCGCTATAACAACACTTCTGTAATTGCATATGCTGCGTTGTGGGCATTCACTGAGTCATGTAGAGAAAATTCATGCATATTTGTGTGTGTGTGTGTGTGTGTGTGTGTGTGTGAGTGTCAGTGGGTGTGTGTGTGTGTATGTGTGTGTGTGTGTGTGTGTGTGTTTGTGTTAGGGTCGCCAACTTCTGGAAAAGAAAATAAGGGACAATTGTGGTTCTTTATAGGAAAATAAGGGACAGAATAAGGGACACTCAAAATGTTTGTACTGTACCACACAGTGTATGTCATTTCAGTATCTGCAGTTAAGTGTGTGTATAAAAGGTTCTCAGACAAACACATTTGGGTCATTCCGTGTCAGAATCAACCAAATTTCAGAAACTTTCCCGGCTCAGTTTTTTTATTTTGTTAATTTTGTTTATGAAGAAAGACAAACATAAATGAAGAAAAAAGACAAAATATTAAATGTGATGGATGTATATACTGAGTAATTCAATATTTTGTAGTGGCGGTCAGAATGACAATTTTCACAGGGGTGTAAAAATGGCTTTAGAAAGATGGCAGCATCATTATTTTATTTTTACACGGAGATTGGTAGCTCTATTAGTAAAATCTGTTGACTTTAGCAATCTTTGTTGCGTTATATGCCAACGGTGACCGTTCAAAAATGGGAAAAAGCACTTCTTGTGTTTTTTGATCAAAGTTTGCACGCCTGTAACTCATTTTGAAGATACCTTAATATCCTTTTAGATCTAATTCTTAAAACACTTTTTACTTTTGGTTTCTTAATTTAAGGCTCAATAATTTCCAGAGATACAGGGATCTCAATGTGGCTCCATGAGTAAATTGGTACACATGTTCAATGGTCACACATTTTCTGAACAACAAATAATGTTGAAACTAGAAATGCATCTCGTTTTTTTTTTCTATTAACACAATTGAACATTCATGTCTGAGTGCCATCCCATATTGTGCCTGTAACTCTAAAAGTATTAAATATATCTCAATATCCTTCTATATTTTCATTCTTAATAAACTTTTCTTTTGTAACCTTAATTTTAAAGGTTCTATACGGTTCAGTCCCATAGTTATAATGTGGCTCAAATTATTGAATATTTATTTTCCAAGGGATATTAAATATCATCAACCTCTATTCAAAATGATAAACTTAAAAGTTTTTTATTTTAAATTTTTTTGTCAGTAAGATACATAGATGGCATAACATTTGAAAGCATAATAACTAAACGTCTTTGAAATTTCAGCCAATAAAACATTTTTTTAAACAACGGCACTTCAAATTTTGAACTAAATGTTGTTTAGAAGAAAAGAGGGGGGAAAGAGGGGGGCGAGCAACTGTCATCTGTCAGTGACCCACGCCAACTCTCACTAAAAATAAAGGGTAAAACGTAAAGAAATGCAGGATAGGGTTAGGGTTAGGGTTAGAAATCAAAATGCAAACAGTGAAAGGGATTTGCCGAGCCACTCGCTGTGAAGCGGGAGTGACCAGCCGGCACCGGCAGAGGATTCTGCTGGGTCTTAAAGCCTTCCGCAAACGGCTATGTTCGCAAATCAAACAATGATTTATCTCAAAGTAATGATTAAATCTCAATTTAGAGCGTATGCCTGAGTATACGGGACAAACTGCGTTCCCGTACGCTTCATTGATGCCTTAAATACGGGACGATTCCGTATTATACGAAACGGTTGGCAACCCTAGTGTGTGCGTGAGTGTCAGTGTGTGTTTGTGTGTGTGTGTCAGTGTGAATGTGAGTGTGAGAGCTGTGTGTGGGTGTGTGTTTGAGCGTCAGTGGGTGCGTGTGTGTGTGTGAGTGTCAGTGGGTGTGTGTGTGTGTGTTTGAGCGTCAGTGGGTGTGTGTGTGTGTGTGTGTATGTGTGTGAGAGTGTCTGTGGGTATGTGTGTGTGTGTGTGTGTGTGTGTGAGAGTGTCAGCGGGAGTGTGTGTGTGTGAGTGTCAGTCGGTGTGTGTGTGGGTGAGTGTCAGTGTGTGTGTGTGTGAGTGTCTGTGGGTATGTGTGTGTGTGTGTGTGTGTGTGTGAGTGTCAGTGGGTGTGTGTGTGTGCGTGAGTGTCAGTGTGTGTTTGTGTGTGTGTGTCAGTGTGAATGTGAGTGTGAGAGCTGTGTGTGGGTGTGTGTTTGAGCGTCAGTGGGTGCGTGTGTGTGTGTGAGTGTCAGTGGGTGTGTGTGTGTGTGTTTGAGTGTCAGTGGGTGCGTGTGTGTGTATGTATGTGAGAGTGTCTGTGGGTATCTGTGTGTGTGAGTGCCTGTGTGTGTGGGTGTGTGTGTGTGTGTGGGTGTGTGTGTGTGTGTGTGTGAGTGTCAGTGGGTGTGTGTGTGTGTGAGTGTCAGTGTGTGTGTGTGTGTGTGTGTGTGAGTGTCAGTGGGTGCGTGTGTCTGTGTGAGTGCCTGTGTGTGTGTGTGTGTGTGTCAGTGGGTATGTGTGCGTGTGTGTGTGTGTGTGTGAATGTCAGTGTGAGAGCTGTGTGTGGGTGCGTGTTTGAGCGTCAGTGGGTGTGTGTGTGTGTGTGAGTGTGAGTGTGTGTGTGTGTGTGTGTGAGTGTGAGTGTGTGTGTGTGTGTGTGTGAGTGTGAGTGTGTGTGTGTGTGTGTGTGTGTGTGTGTGTGTGTGTGTGTGTGTGTGTGTGTGTGAGTGTGAGTGTCAGTGGGTGTTTGTGTGAGTGTGAGTGTCAGTGGGTGTTTGTGTGAGTGTGAGTGTCAGTGGGTGTTTGTGTGCGTGTGTGAGTGAGTGTCAGTGGGTGTTTGTGTGTGTGTGGATCCATTCAACTTTGCCATCTTGATCTGGGTAAAGAGTTTATCTAATATTAAACTTAGTAAACCAAAACCCAACAAAAGAAAGGCAAAGGATAGTAGTACCAAATAGATGCTATTTATAAGTGCAAGTACACTTTTATATACACACTGTTGTGCAAATACACACTGTTCCAGCCTGTCCAATCAATGCTAGGATACTTTCAATTTCTATTATAGGCTATTAAATGCGTGTTAAACACTGTATTCCTACTATTAAATAACCGTTAGCCACTTTATTTCCATTTGTTGAATATTTTCTTCATATTTTATTTATCATAAACACCTCTCCGAGCTGATATGCGATGAGAAAGGGGAGAAGAATAGGATCAGAAAAAGGTGTATTCAAATATGGGTTTGGTCAACCGTCAAAAGCTAAATCCAGTCTGATACTGTCCCAGTTGCCAGCTTGGTTTCTGTTGTCATGTGTCACCAAAACAATGGTGGGCGGAGCTAATGTAAATATCCTCTGCCAACAAGACGGGCTATTTGCACTTATTGTAAACAGAAAGAAAAGATAACTTATTCAAGCCATGGCTATGTTATACACACATTAACCCTCTAAAGTCACAGTCACAATACACTTTGAATATGCAAAATATCTTCAGACCCTACAACACTGCAAACCATGCTTTGCTCTTCGAATCGTGATTCCGGCCTCTCACTTTCACACATGTATGGAAGTAAATCCAGTGCGAAGTCTAGTGTTACCAAGACTCAATGCAGCTGAAACAACAGAAACGCAACAGCTGCAAAATAGTAGTGTGTGTGTGTGTGTGTGTGTGTGTGTGTGTGTGTAAAGACTTGCTCAAATAATGCATGTTTTTTCACTGTGCTATAGTCATCTAGTTTACTAAACACCACTTAAAATAAGCGCCTGCCAAGACGATTAAAACATTACAACCTTTTAAGAGACAGAAGAGATATTCTAAACATTACTGTGTCCAGCACAGCACACATTAGGTTTTAATCCCCAGCCGATCTGAGAAAACAGAGGCTGATTAACATGCCAGATCATTTCACCACAGATTTGCTTGAGGTTTGAAGGAGGTTACTAGTTGTAAGTGCACTAAACGCGTCTCTTTGTGCCTGGTAAAATTCATTATAAATGGATCAATACTAAGACCACTAAGAAGATCAGAACTGTATAAAACATTTCAGCAAATCAAACTGGGAGTCACTGTATCAAAAGCTCAGATTTGGCGATTCCAGACGGTATTCCAGACAGTCTCATTTCACCAGACAGTAAAAACCTTTCCTTTATTGTGTTGACCTCACAATTCCCAGTAGCTGTAATTATCCGACCAAAGAGCACAGGGCAGCTGAAGCCATTACGAGCCGTTCTGATTCTATTGTTCTGTAGTTGTTCAGGGTGTTAATAAAAACCCTGAAACACTTTGGCACAATTGACACCTCGATACAAAGGCTCTGATTAACTATCAGTGATGAGCTTAATACAGTATCACTCATGATAGGACATGCACACACACACACACACACAAGCTCTGGTGAGATAAGAGCATCATAACCATCACACTGAGAAGCTCTACATATAAATAAAGGTTCCAAAATGACATTATCAGTCCTTTTAATATTCTAAAGAACTCTTTTACACTATAAAGAACCTTTTGTGCAACTAAAAGGTTCCATCGATGCCAATAAAGAGTCTTTATTTTTAAGACTGGAGGTTTGGCTGCAACTCCACGCAACACACAAGTATTGATCTTCATGTGAACAAACTCGAAACGACTCCAGAGTGAAGTTTGATGCATGTTTCTAAACTAACAACACAATACTCTAATTATTGCACACACAAATAAAGTGTAAATATGTATTATTTATTGATTTTTATGCATAATAAAGTATAGTTGACATTTCTGTCACTTTGTGACTCTACTTCAGAATTTAGTCAAAATGATTTTATGATGTGCTGTTATGAATTATGTGTTTACAAAAACTGTCTCAACCACTGATTCAACCTAATTTAACTATTGGTAACACTTTACATAAGGTTCCATTTGTTAACATTAATTAAAATGAAAAATACTTCTTATTAATCAAACATTTACTAATGCATTATTAAAGTCAAATGTTGTATCGGTTTCTATTATTGGAAACATTAGTTAACATTCACTAACATGCACTAACATGTACCAAAATGTAACATACTAAATAAATAGCTAAATAGCATTAGTTAATGTGTACTAAGAATGAAAAATACTTCTAAAGCATTACTTTTAGTTCATATTAAATCCAACATTTGACATGAACTAACAATGAACAAAGATGTAACAAAAGCATTGCTTATTGTTAGTTAATGCATTAATAACAAGCGTAAACTAATGGGACCATATTGCAAAGTGTTACCCATCTCTCCAAAATGCAAAACACACCATGTTGTGTCACAAAACCAAGGTAAATTTAACTGTTAGACTGGAAAAACTAAAGAAGAACTAAAGACCAAGTGTGAGATTTTCTGAGAGCCCTAAAACATTTCAATATTTAATAACATGGGTATAATTTTAACCTGTGGAGATTGATAACTCACGCTCTCAATGCCCAACATACAACGCAGAGTAACTGTAAACGGGACTTACAGGTTTTTGGATTTCTTCTTCTTGGTCCCGTCCGGACCCACGTCACAGCTGCATTCGGAGCCGGCGCTCAGCTGTGGAGACAGAAACAGTCGGCATCATCCGGTGAGGAACGCAAGGCAGAATTCCAGTTCCCAAAGTAGCTAAACCAAGACAAGTTAATCCTCACCGCCTGGTACAGGCCATAGTGTGTGAGTGTGAGTGTGAGTGAGTGACCCTGGTCACTGTAAGCTTCAGTGTGTGAGATTGTGTGCATATGTGATAGGCTCAGTTGGCCTCCAGCCATGCCCAGGATTACAACGAGGGGCTCAGACCACGGAGTCACATTACACTTCCTGTCCTCAGAGGGATATTACAGGCTGAAAACAGGGGGAGGGGGAGGAGAAAGTAGGCTGTCAGTCTGAAGGTTTGAGACCACTCTGTGTATGCAGAAGAATGAGCCATTGTGTGTGCGTGTCCCATCTTGACCCGTGGTCTGGACCTCTTATGTTGCGACTGGACGATAAACAGCTTTTCTTGGCCCTTTCAGTTAGACAAATATTTCCCCTACATCATGTTTTGTATCAAGTCTGAGCTCCCTTGGGATTTGTCACACCTCTGAAAAATAGGCCTTATCACGCAAAAGCATTGTTTCAACAAACTCTTCCGACAATAGCACATCATTCTCTAGACTTGAAATGTTTCTACTTCATTGGGGTGAATGGTGTTTTGGAGTAATAACGAAGTAAGAGATTGTGGATGTTTGTGACACAGCACTCTAAAAAATGCTGGGTTATTGGGTCAAATATGGACAAACCCAGCCGTTGGGTTTAAAAATCTAACTTAATTAAATGATTTATATTTGATGCAAACATGGGTTGAAACAACCCAGCATTTTTAGAGTGAGGGTGAGTTAGAATAAAATGAAACTTTCACCCATGTTACAAAAAACCAAATAGAATTAAAGCAGCAAGCAGCCATGAAAGGGCCCTCGCACCCGTGCCAGCGCCACCCGGTGGCCTCAGGAAAACAGAGCACGGTGGACAATATGCATTTAAGTATATAAAAATAGGAGGACTACGTCAGTCATTTGTATTTGCCACACTTCCTGCTACCAGCTGGTGGCGCTATGACTAACTAAATTTTGGTGTGTAGATGTCTTCAGGGCACTTATCAAACGTGAAGTTTGAGGCAGATCGGACATTGTACGCTTGAGTTACAACAACTTCCTGTTTCATGGCGAAACATCGAACTTTGTCAGGCCGCCACGGACACGCCCTTCAGGGAAAACTCAAGATCTTCACGATTTAACATCACCAAGGCTTTAAGATTAGACTGACCAAATATGATGTTGACCTGATGAAATCTCTAGGAGGAGTTTGTTAAAGTACAACGTCTGAAAATGGCAAAAACTGCAAAAATTTTGCAGAGAAAATTCAAAATATCTCACTTCCTGTTGTGTTTTCAGATTTTGCTCCCAGGGACTTTGTTGTAGGCATTGGGCTGTTACATGTGTCCACCGAATTACATACTTATACGTGAAACGGCGCGCGAACAGCACTTAATTGAAATGTTGTAGGTGGTGCTATCGAGCCATTTTTTCACACCTAATTCTGAAACCCATATCAGACATAAATTTTCGCCACTTCTGACGCGTGTGCAAAGTTTCAGGAGTTTTCGAGCATGTTTAGGCCCTCAAAAATGCGATTCATTTGGGAGAAGAATAATAATAGCCTGAGCAATTCCAATAGGGTCCTCACACCATCAGTGCTCGGGCCCTAAATATCATGGCTGTCCAGGTGGCGAGGGTTTTAACACTACTTTCCACAGTATTTCTAGTGAAGTCATATCGCACAAAGTATTAGTGACTAAAATGCACAGTTGATTTTGTTTTTAGGCCATGTTCGATGTTATAAAAAATGTTAATAAAATGTTTCCTTTTTTTAAAGTTATAAATTATGTTTAAAATAATAGTTATGCAGTAAAGTCAGTGTTATTTTATTATCGTTATTATAGTTTTTTGTTAATATTTTTAATAATTTTGTCGTGATTTTGTTATTTTTTTTTTTTTTTTAAAAACAGTTTCTATGAAGCCCAGGCTTATAATGAATTATAGCTCAGTTTATACTTATTTATGAGTACGTATCACCAATCTTGTTCCATAGTTGTTCCTTATCCTGCACTCTTTGCCTGGTCACCGTTATGTTTAAGTGTGTTGTGCTATTGCTATATATCTTCCTGCCTGCACGCACATGTGACAACTATTCTATAAACATATTTATAAAGACTCATTAAGACCTATACTGCATTATAAGAACAGTTATAGTTACATTTATATTATTTTTATAATTACTTATAAGGCATGCATTTGCTTTTTCAATGCACATGCTCATAATCCATTATACACTGATTTATGAGTATTAATTAGTCGTATGGTTGCAATGGTAATGGTCATTTTGATTTGTTCAAATCTATATCTCCTCAGATAATGCATGGTATTGCTTATAGCAGTTTGAAATTACACTTTAAAAACTAATGTTGCAGTGTTGTGCTAGTATGTAAAGATATTTTTTTCAACTGTTTGTATTAATGATTTCGTTTTTTTTTTATTAGTTTATTACAGGAATAATAAACACAATATTAAAAGATTCATCTGCCTGGTGCATGTTCATTTTAATATAACCTTTGCACTTTCAGCCTGCCACTTTTTGCCTCATAATGTGATAATGTGCAGCACAGGAACTGATGCCGTTTAGAGAAGTTTTAAGATGCAATTGTTTGACTTGAACAAGTTTTCTGTTTGAAGTGTTAGTGTAATATGTATATAACCATGTAAATCCCTTCGACTGTCTTTTAACGCACAAATAAACTTACGTTATACTGAATGAAATGCCTTTAGTGTCCTGAATGTGGCGCTGTTATTAAAGAAATAATAATAACAGTTGTTATTGTTATTGTTGTTCATTAGTTACTTATAGTCGGTAGAATGTGTCACGAAGTTTTAGTTTGAGTTATTTTAGTACTTCAACTTAAACTAAACGAAAAGGAGAAATGTTCCCTTGGCAATTAGATTAAATAAAATACGTTTTTTAATATTTTATTTTATTTCAGTTAATGCTTAGTAATGAAACATTTTTTTTAATGGTTTTAGTTTTAGTTAATGGTAATAACCCTGGGTTGGAGGAATGGGTTGATAGAGGTTAGTATAAAAAGCCAATTTGATTAACGAAATAAATCCATCCATCCATTTTGGACACACACTCGCACTCAGCTACAAACATCTTAGGCCCAGATTTACTAACAGCTTGCTCCTCTTTTGGCGTTAATAAACTAATGTCAGGATTTACTAAAGACACACAGTGAGAAATTAGCGCTGAAAAGCCGTGGACAGGGTTATTTTTGCGGCTGATCTTGTTGCATATGCATTTGTAGGAGTTTCCCTTTCAGACGCAGTATTTATGGGAGGAGAGTATTTAAATGAATCACACAAGGTGATTTACTAAGGTTTGCGCTCGTCAGTTTACTGGTGTTTGTGGCATTATTTACCACCCAAAAATAGCATGTCTTAAACCAGACGCTAACTGATAGATTGTGTTGGTCATTATGGAAATGATCCGGCTGCGTCTGTGTTCTTTCATTTGCGCGTCGTCAGTAGATCACACGCTGAACTTTACACTCCCATTGGCACTTTAATGGGATTGCGCTCTCACGCTAATTTACCGTGATTAGTGTCTCAACAAAATGAATGCATGTGCAAAATGTAAAGTTGCAATGAAACAGAAGTAGCAACTGATCTTTTCTTCCATATTGCAAAGTACATCAGAATGTAACAGATTATCGAAAAAAAATTAAGCTGTTGATTGTTGATTGGATGTTGAGATGTGGCTGTTGCACAAAATGAACGTGAGCTTTAAGTGCACTAAATGATCGGAGAATTCCGGCATATGTCACCAGAGGGAAGTCGATCGAGTTATGGATATTTTGAATAAAGATTACGAGGTGCAAAAATAAAAGATGAAACCTTCACAAAATCACAATGAGATTTTGGTCACACCTTTAGATTAGGCAGGGCTCGACATTAAGCCTGTTCATGTGCTTTCATTCACTTGTCCGAGTAAAAAATTTGCTTGTCCGGAAAAAATAGGATTTTTTTTTTCTCACCATTGTTCAATCAGTTTGTGAAACTTTTAGGGCATTTTTCCCTAATCTTGTTAAATATAGGCCATGCTTCAGCTTTCATTTTATATTCTTAAATTTGATCAATATATTAAATTAGAATAAGACACTATAGGGCTGTTACCAATCAAATTAAATCATTTACACTGAAATTTTACAACTGCATTAAATAATGTTATGAGATTGTTTTAAATATTTTTTGAATATACAAATAAGACATGTTGGAAGAATGTTTAAACACTGAAACTAATCCACCAGTAGGTGGCGCAGGTGACCGTCTTAATGAGTGAGTCATTGAGTCGATTTAGTGAAACGGCTGATTCATTCAGGAATGAGGCAGTCGTTTATGAATAGGTCATTGAATCTTTGATTCGTTCAAAATGCTGAATCGGTCAGTAATGAAAACACAGTTGAGAAAACACTGCGAGACGCGCTATGGTTCTGCTGTGATCTTTGTTTGGAAATATTTTCGCTGCTGAAACAGAACAAAAACAGTCAATATTGCGTCTAAAACGTAAGTGACTTAATGTTAATTAATTGTTTATTGAACTGTCATATGAAATCAGTGTCACATTTTCAGTCGTGATGGTATTCATCACTTTTGGTCGTGTGATGTTGCTTAACTGTATCATATGTTATAAATATAAAAACTCTACATTTTGAATTTCTTTGAGCGGCGCTCATTTGTTTCCATTTCTCTTCAGGCTGTGCGAGCCTCAACCGCACAACCTTGTTAGCGTCAGCTCATTATACATTATATATTATATTATTATTATCCACTATCGATCACCACTTACACTAAATGAATGCAGAATCATTCTTGCGTTTTGGTGATTCCCTAGTTATTTTTTGTTATTGACATTTTAATCAGGATACTTGTCCGGTTGTTACAGTGGGGAGAACAAGTATTTGATACACTGCCGATTTTGCAGGTTTGCCCACTTACAAAGCATGTAGAAGTCTGTAATTTTTATCATAGGTACACTTCAACTGTGAGAGACGGAATCTAAAACAAAAATCCAGAAAATCACATTGTATGATTTTTAAGTAATTAATTTGCATTTTATTGCATGACATAAGTATTTGATCATCTACCAACCAGTAAGAATTCCGGCTCTCACAGACCTGTTAGTTTTTCTTTAAGAAGCCCTCCTGTTCTCCACTCATTACCTGTATTAACTGCACCTGTTTGAACTCGTTACCTGTATAAAAGACACCTGTCCACACACTCAATCAAACAGACTCCAACCTCTCCACAATGGCCAAGACCAGAGAGCTGTGTAAGGACATCAGGGATAAAATTGTAGACCTGCACAAGGCTGGGATGGGCTACAGGACAATAGGCAAGCAGCTTGGTGAGAAGGCAACAACTGTTGGCGCAATTATTAGAAAATGGAATAAGTTCAAGATGATGGTCAATCTTCCTCGGTCTGGGGCACCATGCAAGATCTCACCTCGTGGGGCATCAATGATCATGAGGAAGGTGAGGGATCAGCCCAGAACTACACGGCAGGACCTGGTCAATGACCTGAAGAGAGCTGGGACCACAGTCTCAAAGAAAACCATTAGTAACACACTACGCCGTCATGGATTAAAATCCTGCAGCTCACGCAAGGTCCCCCTGCTCAAGCCAGCGCATGTCCAGGCCCGTCTGAAGTTTGCCAATGACCATCTGGATGATCCAGAGGAGGAATGGGAGAAGGTCATGTGGTCTGATGAGACAAAAATAGAGCTTTTTGGTCTAAACTCCACTCGCCGTGTTTGGAGGAAGAAGAAGGATGAGTACAACCCCAAGAACACCATCCCAACCGTGAAGCATGGAGGTGGAAACATCATTCTTTGGGGATGCTTTTCTGCAAAGGGGACAGGACGACTGCACCATATTGAGGGGAGGATGGATGGGGCCATGTATCGCGAGATCTTGGCCAACAACCTCCTTCCCTCAGTAAGAGCATTGAAGATGGGTCGTGGCTGGGTCTTCCAGCATGACAACGACCCGAAACACACAGCCAGGGCAACTAAGGAGTGGCTCCGTAAGAAGCATCTCAAGGTCCTGGAGTGGCCTAGCCAGTCTCCAGACCTGAACCCAATAGAAAATCTTTGGAGGGAGCTGAAAGTCCGTATTGCCCAGCGACAGCCCCGAAACCTGAAGGATCTGGAGAAGGTCTGTATGGAGGAGTGGGCCAAAATCCCTGCTGCAGTGTGTGCAAACCTGGTCAAGAACTACAGGAAACGTATGATCTCTGTAATTGCAAACAAAGGTTTCTGTACCAAATATTAAATTCTGCTTTTCTAATGTATCAAATACTTATGTCATGCAATAAAATGCAAATTAATTACTTAAAAATCATACAATGTGATTTTCTGGATTTTTGTTTTAGATTCCGTCACTCACAGTTGAAGAGTACCTATGATAAAAATTACAGACTTCTACATGCTTTGTAAGTGGGCAAACCTGCAAAATCGGCAGTGTATCAAATACTTGTTCTCCCCACTGTAAGTTAAATTCTCTTTCACTTGACCCTTCAAAAAATCCACTTGTCCCGGAGAAGCGGACAATCGTTAATGTCGAGCCCTGGATTAGGGTCCAATTCTCACTATTAACTAACTATTAACTATGACTTTTGCCTCAATAAACTCCTAATTACTGCTTATTAATAGTTAGTAAGGTAGTTGTTAAGTTTAGGTATTGGGTAGGATTAAGGGATGTAGAATATGGTCATGCAGAATAAGGTATTAATATGTGCTTTATAAGTACTAATAAACAGCCAATATCCTAGTAATATGCATGCTAATAAGCAACTAGTTAATAGTAAGAACTGGACCCTAAAATAAAGAGATACACCAAGATTTTTATTTCATACTGACTTTAATATAATTTCCACCATTTCTATTAGTGTTTCAACTCACCTCAGTCATGGGTAAAGCTAATTATTATGTCACACCTGACTCAAAGATGCAACAATACGGGGAGACGACATGGCGAAATTAACTTTAAAAAAGAATTTATTACATAAAAAATGAACAAACAATCAAAATATCAGTAATGTTGGTCAGTTGTGGTTGCAAGTGAATGAGTGAATAACTGGGGAGTGTTGTCAGAACGAATGCATGGATGCAAAACAAAACAAATATCCTGAAAACTGGAGCCCGCGGGGACTGGCAAACTGCCGGAGCAGAAGCTTAGGGGCGGCCCGACTCACAACTGCACGCTGTTTAAACAAGGATGAGATTCAGGTGTGCTCAAGTCACGTCCCAGTCACCAAACACAACTGGGTCATAACAGTTATTATTATTACAGAATTTAGAGGTTAGGTGGATATCTCTGAGAAACGGTTATCAGAACCCACCCATAATCCCACAGGGGTCAGAACAGTCAGCACTGGCATCACAATAAAGCAACTAATCTTAGGACCTAGAATGTGGGAAGCAGGAAACCCAGATTCCCAGAGGAGCCGTTTCTGTAAGATCGGATGCCAAGGGCAGGAGAGGTTCCACTATGTTATAGATGAATTTTTCTCATTACCTCTCAGCTGTAAAATGCTACTCATACTACTGGCTTTACAGTGAAACATGGAGATCGAAGAGCTTATCGAAATATGCCAGTTCTTTGTATTCTGATCTTCTGGAATGTGCATGGAAAAAAAACTCTCAGACAGCGCATATAGTGGAATGCAAAAGTTTGAGCACCCCTGGACAAAATTGATTTCCTGTGAATAGTGAATAGTTAAGTGAGTACACTCTTAAAAATAAAGGCTGCAAAAAGGGTGTTTTTACAGTTATGAAACATTTTGGAACATTTTAATATTCTAAAGAACTCTTTCTCTCTATAAAGAACCTTTGGTGCAACGCAACGGTTCCATGGATGTTTAAGTTTCTCCATGGAACCATCTATGCCAATAAAGAGCCTTTATTTGTAACCCTCAACCTTCCCTTGGGTCATTTTGACCCGAAACTCTTTTTTTTTTTTTTTTTTTAAATCACATCGAAATGGTCCAAGACCTTAGGACTTTTGTCGCACTTGAACCACGAATACACAAAAAAAAAAATGACTGGATTCAAGGAGTTTTGTGGTTGAAATTTTAAGAAATAACAAATCCTTCCCTCGCGGGTCAATTTGACCCCCTTAGGAATGAATGGAATGCGAGGAATGCTTCAGTATACATAGAAAAACCTAAAAATGCTCAAAATTATAACTAAAAGTGATAAAACATTATAAAAACGTGACAAAACATTATAAAAATGATTTTATAATGTCTACATGTGTATCTGAATGCATTCTGGAGAGATAAACTCAAGAACTGACTTTAGGACCCAGTGGAACGGCTCATTTGCTCCAGAGCTATAAGGCCATCATGGCAAGAGTCATGAAATAACATGTTTATTATTATTTTTGTGCTTGACGAAGGTCTTTGACCGAAACGTTGCCACTTTTAATCTTTTCTAAATAAAGGGAGAATAACGGTGTGCAGATCTTTTTTGTATTATCTGATACAGTGGGGAGAACAAGTATTTGATACACTGCCGATTTTGCAGGTTTGCCCACTTACAAAGCATGTAGAAGTTTGTAATTTTTATCATAGGTACTCTTCAACTGTGAGAAACGGAATCTAAAACAAAAATCCAGAAAATCACATTGTATGATTTTTAAGTAATTAATTTGTATTTTATTGCATGACATAAGTATTTGATACATCAGAAAAGCAGAACTTAATATTTGGTACAGAAACCTTTGTTTGCAATTACAGAGATCATACGTTTCCTGTAGTTCTTGACCAGGTTTGCACACACTGCAGCAGGGATTTTGGCCCACTCCTCCATACAGACCTTCTCCAGATCCTTCAGGTTTTGGGGCTGTCGCTGGGCAATACAGACTTTCAGCTCCCTCCAAAGATTTTCTATTGGGTTCAGGTCTGGAGACTGGCTAGGCCACTCCAGGACCTTGAGATGCTTCTTACGGAGCCACTCCTTAGTTGCCCTGGCTGTGTGTTTCGGGTCGTTGTCATGCTGGAAGACCCAGCCACGACCCATCTTCAATGCTCTTACTGAGGGAAGGAGGTTGTTGGCCAAGATCTCGCGATACATGGCCAGAAAAGCATCCCCAAAGAATGATGTTTCCACCTCCATGCTTCACGGTTGGGATGGTGTTCTTGGGGTTGTACTCATCCTTCTTCTTCCTCCAAACACGGCGAGTGGAGTTTAGACCAAAAAGCTCTATTTTTGTCTCATCAGACGACATGACCATCTCCCATTCCTCCTCTGGATCATCCAGATGGTCATTGGCAAACTTCAGACGGGCCTGGACATGCGCTGGCTTGAGCAGGGGGACCTTGCGTGAGCTGCAGGATTTTAATCCATGACGGCGTAGTGTGTTACTAATGGTTTTCTTTGAGACTGTGGTCCCAGCTCTCTTCAGGTCATTGACCAGGTCCTACCGTGTAGTTCTGGGCTGATCCCTCACCTTCCTCATGATCATTGATGCCCCACGAGGTGAGATCTTGCATGGTGCCCCAGACCGAGGGAGATTGACCGTCATCTTGAACTTATTCCATTTTCTAATAATTGCGCCAACAGTTGTTGCCTTCTCACCAAGCTGCTTGCCTATTGTCCTGTAGCACATCCCAGCCTTGTGCAGGTCTACAATTTTATCCCTGATGTCCTTACACAGCTCTCTGGTCTTGGCCATTGTGGAGAGGTTGGAGTCTGTTTGATTGAGTGTGTGGACAGGTGTCTTTTATACAGGTAACGAGTTCAGACAGGTGCAGTTAATACAGGTAATGAGTGGAGAACAGGAGGGCTTCTTAAAGAAAAACTAACAGGTCTGTGAGAGCCAGAATTCTTACTGGTTGGTAGGTGATCAAATACTTATGTCATTCAATGAAATGCAAATTAATTATTTAAAAATCATACAATGTGATTTTCTGGATTTTTGTTTTAGATTCCGTCTTTCATAGTTGAAGTGTACCTATGATAAAAATTACAGACTTCTACATGCTTTGTAAGTAGGAAAACCTGCAAAATCGGCAGTGTATCAAATACTTGTTCTCCCCACTGTATATATTTTTTGATCTTGCATCTGGCTAAGATGCTTTGGATGTGCGTACCTTGACCCTTTTTTATATTATTATTTTTCTACAAGAGGTCGACAGAGACACCAAATGTAAGATATTTTGAGCTGATTTAAAAGGGTCATGCATGAAATTGTGAGTTATTTTGACTTTAAGTTGAAAGAATGTGCTTAAATTACAAAAAGCTTAAATTATTATTTATTGATAGAATCAATAAAATTTATAAAAAAAAAAAATAAAAAAAAAACTGCATTAAAAAATGGAAAAAATATTATCAAAATGAAATGAAATAAGCTTTCTGGACAAAAAAAATGACGTATAATATTATGGCTTCAGGTCATTTTGACTTACGAGGGAAGGGTTTGTTACAAAGTGCGAAGGAAGGATGAGGATTAAGAGTATATAAAGATGAAACATTCTGAAACTTTCTTTTTTAAGCAAGATTAGTGTATTATTTATGTTTTGTACAATTTTAGAGTGAAACAAAGGAAAGGAGCACCATGCAACAGTTTAGGCACCTTCTCAGATAAGATCTCAGATAACCTTTACCATCGTCTCAGACTTTAGTTGTCAGGTCTATAGCTTGTTCACAGTCATTGTTTGGAAAGGCCAGGTGATGCACATTTCAAAGCGTTATAAATACTCTGACTTCTCAAAAGTCCCAACAATCAACAGCCATTTCCTCAGTTCGTAATGCAATTAAGAAATGGAAGTAAACAGGAATGGTGGAGGTGGATTTGAGGTTTGGAAGCCCAAGAAAACTGTCTGAAATTGAACTAGATTGGTGTTGCATTGTTCTGCTGTGAATCAACACCTGCACAAATATGAATCATGCAAAGAAAACCTTTCCTGCATCCTCAGCACAAAATTCACTGTCTGAACTTTTGGACTGGAATGAGCAAAGGAATGACTGGAGAAAAAAAGGATGCAGAATGTCATGAAAATATCACATTGTTTCAGTTGTAGATCACACTTTGAGCTTGTGTTGCAGCCAGTGTCAGATTTCACTAGTAGAGCAAAGAATGGATTCAATTAAATAACATCATGCTGTCTGCAAAAAACCTGAAGATGAAAAGAGGATGCTTCTACGGCAGTATAATGACCCCCAAAACCACAACGGACTAGCTCAAGTGCAAGTTGAAGCTTTTGCAAAGACTCTCACTGTCCTCCGACCTAAGCATCATCGAAAATCTGTGGATAAACCTCAAAAGAGCAAGACGGCCCAAGAATTCACAGAACAAGAATCATTTTGCAAGGAAATAGGGGTGAAAATCCTCCAGACAAACTCTTAGCTGGCAACAAAAGCATTTATAAGCTGTGATACTTGCTAAAGGTGGCGTTTCTAAGTACTCACCAATGCAGGGTTATTTTTGTTTTCATGGAATTGTAAAATTATTATAGGAAAAATAACTGAAACCATTAAAGAAACGTGTCATCCTTTACTTTGTGCCTATTGGAAATCAGGTCATCATTCAATCGCTTAAATGTTGCATGCCACTGTATACGTTTTTTTTGCTGTTTCACAGAACCAAGACATGTTGTAGTTGTTGAATCACAGCTGATTTTATTCATACTTTCACCAGCTGTTAATCGTTGCCTGTGTTACATAGCGTATTTTGGGGGCGGAGCAATGAAGGAAGGGGTGTGTTTGTTTGGGTGTCGATCTCAGATATCAACAGTGTTTCTCAGAAATCGCTTACTGCACCTTTAATAAGTCAAGTCTCTTAAAATATCAGATAAATTATTAGTTTTTCAAAACCATATGAAATCAACATGAATACAAAGAGCACATTTCTAAGAACTTAGGTACATATGTTTGTTTTTTTCCAAAGATGTCTTTTTCTTTATAGTGGACATCCTTATACGTCATTGACCCAAAGACTACTTTTTTGTGTCTTTTTTTATATTTGATAACCCCTGGTCATTTTATGCTTTCATTGTATGGTAAAGAGCCGAGTCAAAATGTGCTAAACATTTATTTTGCATTGGTCGGAGTAAATAGTAATAGAATTTAACTTAATTTAGTTCATGGTTGAGCCATTCCTTTAATCATCCATCCCTTGGGTCATTTTGACGTGAAATTAACTTTTGAAAAAGTTTTAAAAATTGAGTGTTCATCGGAGTGGTCCACTTGAACCACGAATACACATACACACACACACACACACACACACACACACACACACACACAAATTGACTGGATTAGAGGAATTTATGTCACTGAAATTAAAAAAAGTAAGAAATCCTTCCCTCGTGGGTCAATTTGACCCCCTTAGGAATGAATGGAATGCGAGGAATGCTTCAGTACACAGAAAAACCTAAAAAATGCTCAAAATTAAAACTAAACTTTACCAAAAAAAAAGATTTATAATGTCTACATGTGTATTTGAATGCATTCTGAAGAGATAAACTCAGGCTACGTCTACACTAGTTTTCGTCTAAAAACGCTCCGCATCCACACTATCGTTTACAATTGTTTTCCAAAAGTTGCTCATCCACACTGAAACGTCTGAAAACGCTTACATCCCCGTACTGCGCATGAGTAAAACCTAAGACGCTTCGACCTGCGTCATTTCCGCTAGGCGTTTGTTTACTTTCCGGCTCTTTGAAACGTCGCGGCAATGTCGAGGAAATGCACTGAGTTTTTTAAATGGGCCGACAGTGAGGTGGAGTTGTTGCTGCGAGTAACACAGGAGTATAAAGTTGCAAAAGCGAGCGAGAATATTGGTCATATGACTGCATCACATGACTAAAAATGCTTCATCGTTTTCAAAAGCCTCCGTTTTCACAGTCCCCACTATGATGCAAAGACGCCGTTTTTAAATTTATCCGCTTTGGAGAAAAAGCTATGTTTTCGTTGACTTAAAACTCCGTCTCAGTGTGGATGAAAGGCCAAAATGGAGAGAAAAATATACGTTTTCAAACGAAAACGTATTAGTGTGGACATGGCCTCAAGAACTGACTTTACAGCCTGGTCTCATTGTTAATACGTAGGAATTAATACGTAACTTTCAAAGAGACAAAACGTACGTTTTTGTACGTTTGGAGAAGTGCTAAAACGTAGAATATGGACGTATTGGCAACATTTAAACGAAGCATTATTACGTTTTTACAGCTAAAAAACTTAAAATATTTACAAATCCGTCATGAAATCTTTTTTTAAGAATACGAATCTTTATACGAGTAAAGATTCAAATCTTTTTATATATCTCATAAAGATATCTGTATAATTTCCCTTTTACCATTTTATAGATTAATGTAAGATCCCACAAACCGAAACATACCCATTTTAAACAGAATATAAAGAGAATAAAACGTAATGGACAGAAATGTGTTGGAAAATGACAATTTTAGTAATAACAATATAGCATTAAAAAGATATTTTGAACAGCTAATCCTAAACCTACCAATAACCATTTATTAAAACTACGTACTGTTATAAATAAAAGCATAACAGACAGACAAGTGTAATCACAATACTTTATTTATTGCGAAAATTTCAAAAGCTTTACCAAAAGTAGTTCAAATGACGATGTGTTGCAGTCGCAGTCCTCTCTGGCGGTATATAATAGTTTTGTATGGGGTACAGAGCAGAATGTAAATTATTAATCAATGAAAATATTAATCCGGCTTCACTCTGTGAAGGCGCGCATTTCCCCATTTCAAATACACATCGACTCGACTGAAACACGGCATGTCACAATCTGTGACGAAGCAGGTGAGAGCCAATGAGCGTTCGATACCACTGCCGTAAATCATGTCGTAACGCTTCGTGAGGGCGCAATTTTTGAATTTGAATTCGTCATAACGAGCGCGGGATTTGACGTTTACGGTCGCTGCTGAGAATGAGATGAAGGTCGCTGGATAAAGAGCTGAATTTGGATCTGTTCCTCGCAAACATATGGATTATAAAGATTTGGATTACAGATCCAAATTAAAATTGATGTGTTTTGTGAATTCATGTTGTGTTTTCTGTGTTATCTTATGATCGTCAGTTGCTATAGGAGAAAACGCCTTTTTGTCTTACGGCAAACAAACTAACTTAGGCCTACTACAAAATGGTTAAACGATTACAGAAATGTTATTCATCTTAAGGTTTTAAAATGCATTTAACATTATCAAAGTTAATCATCCGAAATGAGTTTGCAGCAGAAGTCACGAACAGAGCAAAATGTTATTTTATATTAAGTAGATTAGTAAAATGCATTTAATAAATGCGACTGAAAACATGTATTGATATGACAATTGAATACAATAGAAACAAAACATTAATGCCACGATTTTAATATTCATACATGGGAGCTGGTACACGTTCACACTTGGATATGTAAATAATTTACGTTTTAGTGCTGTCAATACGTCAGTATTGTACATTTTAGTGTGTATGAAAACAAGTAAATGTACGTGTGGTAGAATCACACTTTACGTAAAAATACACACATATTCTCATGAGATCACGTTGGACTTTAGGACCCAGCGGAACAGCTCATTTGCTCCAATAGAGCTATAAGGCCATCTAGTGGCAAGAGTCATGAAATATCATGTTATATTATAATTTTTCCACAAGAGGTCAGCAGAGACACCCAATGTGAGAGATTCTGAGCTGAATTGACAGGGTTATGCATGAAATGTTGAGTTATTTTGAATTTATGTTGAAAGAATGTGAAGAATGTGCTTAAATTATATTATTTATTGATAAAATAAAGGTATTAGGTAAATAAAATAAAAGATGATAAAAAATATCCAATTTTTTTTTATTACAAAATAGAAAAAATATTATAAAAATTAAATGATATATGCTTTCTGGACCAAAAAAAAAAGTATAATTTTAGGGCTTCAGGTCCATTTTGACCACAGAGTGCGAGGGATGGATAAGGGTTAACTTGAAGGTGAGTAAATGATGACAGAATTTTAATTTTTGGGTGAACTATCCCTTTAAAAGAGAGATGTTCAGCTTAACTTCACCTCCAGTTAATGTACAAGTGTTGTTCTTCAATGAAAAGAGGCCACTGAATGTCAAGTAAAAACATAAGAATGATACTGACGTAAATGCACACACGTGTAAAATGAGGTTAGAGGAAGTCCATTAGTGTGTGACGAGCAGGCTTCTATAAAACAATCATGTGAAGGCTTCAGGTGGACTACAGATGGAGAAATATTTACTCTAGCGTTGTTTATGACTTTCAGATATGTTTCTATCACTTGTCGTCATGTCTTTTTTTTTTCACAATGAATATTGTTTCAAAGCAACTTTACAGAAAGCTATCCTTAAGTGCCCCCAGTGAACAAACCAAAAGCAATGGTGGCAATACATAAGTAAATAAATAACATTGTTAGGTAGGGAGAAAAACTTGAGAAGAGTAAGGCACATATTACAATAAATGTCAAATGGGTATCACTTTAGTTTATGAGAGATGGTGGTCTAGTGGGTTAAACCACTGAACTGATACGCAGAAGGTTGCTGCTCCTTGAGCAAGGCACTTTACTCCATGTTGCTCCAGGGGGATTGTCCCTGTAATAAGTGCACTGTAAGTTGCTTTGGATAAAAGCGTCTGCCAAATATGTAAATGTAAATGTTTAGGGTCCAGTTCTCACTATTAACTAGTTACTTATTAGCATGCATATTACTAGGATATTGGCTGTTTATTAGCACTTATAAAGCACATATTAATGCCTTATTCTGCATGACCATATTCTACATCCCTTAATCCTACCCAATACCTAAACTTAACTACCTTATTAACTATTAATAAGCAGTAATTAGGAGTTTATTGAGGCAAAAGTCATAGTTAATAGTGAATATGTGTTCCCTAAACTAAAGCGTGATTTCAAACGTGCAAGTATAATGTTTAAACATAAGGATAATGATTCATTTATAGTTGTTGAAGTCCATCCTAAACCTCTGGCTGGTATAGACTGTCGTGTCAGATTGCTATGTAAACACAGGCCATTGCACAGTTCATGTTGCTACAACCATTTCTGTGTATTTATTTATTCCAGAGCAGGTGGGTCATATTCTTGACTGTGGTGACGTGTGTGTGATGGCGCACTAAAGGGTGGCCATAGTTATGTTCCAATACAGAGATCTACTGAACGTCACAGCTGTTCATTAACACGACTGTTTTTGCTTTTTTTAAAGGTGCTCGGAGTGTTTTTAGCACGCTGCTATGCAGTTGCTAGAAAGTTCTGTGGTTATAGGGCATTACTTAAAGGGGTGGTTGATTATGATTTCACTTTTTTACCTTTAGTTAGTGTGTAATGTTGCTGTTTGAGCATAAACATCATCTGCAAAGTTACGATGCTCTAAGTTCAAAGCAAAGGGAGTTTTTTTCTTTACAGAAATCACTTTTTTAAGGACTACAACAAACGGCTGCTAGGGACTGCAACGAGCTTCTTCACCGGTTAGTGACGTCACTAACGCTGAAATTGACATAAACCCCGCCCCCGGGCAACAAAGGGAGTGAGGCCATGTTGAGAATTTATAGATTATCATGACAGAATATGCTACTCAATGACTTAGATAGTTAACTCCAATGCATTCTACATGTTGTCACTTCTTCTTGAGTCTTCTTGAGTGTCCGACTCCAGTTTGAACATAAAAGGCTGAACAGTTTCATTGCCTGTCTGCATGAGATAATCAGAGCTGCTAACACCAGCTCTTGAAGCTCCGCCCCGTGAGCACCAGCTCATTTGCATTTAAAGGGACACACACAAAAACGGCATGCTTTTGCTCACCCTCAGAAAGTGACAATTTTAACATGCTATAAAAAATTGTCTGTGGGGTATTTTGAGCTAAAACTCTGGGGGCATCAGAGACTTATTTTACATGTAAAAAGGAGCAATCAACCACCCCTTTAAATACATAATGCAATTGTAATAGTGATCCTTGCAAACTTTAATAATAATTTTATACTGTATGAAACCGTCAATCATTATGGAGCTATATCAATAATATATAATATATAATAAGGATAATATATGATATTATAATACACAGATCAGACATAACATTATGGCCACTGACAGGTGAAGTGAATAACACTGATTATCTCTTCATCACGGCACCTGTTAGTGGGTGGGATATAATAGGCAGCAAGTGAACATTTTGTCCTCAAAGTTGATGTGTTAGAAGCAGAAAAATGGGCAAGCGTAAGGATTTGAGCGAGTTTGACAAGGGCTAAATTGTGATGGCTAGACGACTGGGTCAGAGCATCTCCAAAACTGCAGCTCTTGTGGGGTGTTCCCGGTCTGCAGTGGTCAGTATCTATCAAAAGTGGTCCAAGGAAGAAACAGTGGTGAACCGGCGACAGGGTCATGGGCGGCCAAGGCTCATTGATGCACGTGGGGAGCGAAGGCTGGCCAGTGTGGTCCGATCAAACAGACGAGCTACTGTAGCTCAAATTGCTCAAGAAGTTAATGCTGGTTTTGATAGAAAGGTGTCAGAATACACAGTGCATCGCATTTTTTGGGGCTTTATGGGGCTGCATAGCCGCAGACCAGTCTGCTGTTTTGGCAGTAAAAAGGGACCACCACAATATTAGGTCATAATGTTATGCCTGATCGGTGTATAATATATAAGAATATATTGTGAGAGTCCTCTACACCAGAGATACACAAACCAGGGCCTGCGAGCCAAAGTTGGCCCGTGATGATCTTTGATTTGGCCCACCATGCCATGAAGGGAAAAATATTGCCTACACTCTAAAAAATGCTGGGTTAATGTTGGGTTATTTGGCAGCCCAGCACTGGGTCAAAATTGGACAAACCCAGCGTTGGGTTGTTTTTACCTAGCTGGTTGGGTTAACCTTTTGGGTCAAATATGGACAAACCCATTTTAAATGAAGTGTTTAACCCAACGGTTGGGTTTGTCCATATTTGACCCAAATTTGGGTTGAAACAACCCAGCATTTTTTAGAGTGTATATTTTTGTGCATTCTTCGGTGTTCTTGCTTATTAATAAATGTTCACCTTTTGATTATTACTGTTAACTGTGTTGTTAATCTAGTAATTCTGTGTGTGATTTTCATTTTCAATGTATTTTGGGTTCATTTTAAGCCAGAAATATAGTCATTTTTAATTAATAATTGAGTTTAATAAAGACAACCCAGCATGTTGGGTCAAATATTTAACTCAACAAGAGTGAAAACAACGTGTACATGTTTATGGGAGTGAAAAAGTGAGGAAAAGAATACTTAAGTTTGAAAACAAATTTGACCATATTTCTGAAAATGTTTTTCTCACACCAACGAACAGACTAAAAGCTCTATGACCAAAACTCACTGCAGCCAGTGTAATACTGTTTATCGCAGCAATTAATATGCACAATATTGTTTCCGCGGGCACTTTGAAATACTGTGAATAATTCTAGATAACATATTAGTATAATCGTTTTCATTTCTTTGAACTTACAGTGGCTTAATTTCCATCAACGAGTCAAGATTCAGAACGCTCTGACGCAACATGCCAATCATGCTGCCAAGTTTGAATTTCTGCATTATTATCCATAAACGTGTGCGTAAATTTTGTTGTCATCCCCATGCAGTTGTGATTTAATATGCATATGTGGGAATATTTGGAGAATATACAGTATACTGTGCTGTAACTTTCCTTTTGTTTATTATGTGTTATGTAAGCATTAATGTGCAATCAGCACCAAAATAAACCCTCACAGGATGCAACAATATTACAATAAAAATAATAGTGAACTGAAGTTCTTTAGTATCTATTTTCAACGCAATTAATAAAGGAGTGCATTGAAACATTCAGTACAATTAAGCACACTTCTTTTACACCCTTGTATCGAATGTGCACTAAAGAGAGTACAATTTTATGACTGTTTTTATGAGTACACTTTTACTTTAAAGGGCATTTTAAATCATTATGTATTTTAATAATATTTTTCTATGCTTTAAACAAGTGCACTTATTATACTTATAAAATTACATATAAAGATGTACTTAAGCCCTACTTTAAAATCAGTCAAAAACACTCTTAACTAATTGCATTTAATATAAATTTAAACTATAATTCTTTTTTAATTTAATTGCAAAGAACATACAATTAGTAGTCCGAAAACAATACATTCAGTTCACACTTAAGTATATTCTTTTAAAGTATATTCTTACCGTAATAAGTACACTGTAAAAAACTTTTTTTTCTTTTGTAAAATCAACTTAGATAATTAATGTGGTTCAGATAACATAATATTTTGTGTTTCTGTTGATTAAACCTTCATTGTATCAACTAACATTTTTAATGTCAATGTGTCAAAATGAAGGCAATCAGGTAACTTACTTTTTTAAGTTAAACCAACAATATTGTTTTTACAGTGTGCTCTTTTTAGAAGTATGCTAAAATGTACTTCTTTTTCACGAGGGCAGTTATGTCTTCAATAACAGATTTGTGAATATTAAGATTAAACTAATGCTGTTGACACTGTAAAAGACACCGAATCCCATGCAGTCTCTGGGAAAACACCAATGGCTCATCTTCTCCTTGCATACCACAAAACACATGCTTGAACCTCTCTGTCTGCATCTCTCCCAGCGTGAGGCAGGCGTGTGCTTTGGCCCTGAGCTAAAAATAACCTGCCCACATGGGCCACACCGCAGAGAAACAGAGAGAGAGAGACAAATCAGGGCAAACAAAGAGGGAAATGTGCTAGGAAATAAGAAACATGTCTAGAAAGCTAAATTTAAAGAATTCAAAACAGAAGGCAGATTGAAGAAAGAATCTGAGCTGGATGATGACATCATTTATAGCTGCATTGAACTCATTAACTGATGAACTTTACACAGATATTGAACCAAAATGAATCAACACTAAGCTGATTTCAGATGAATAATGATGTTTACGCTTGTCTTTTTGGAGCTGCTTTACAGCAGAATTGAATTCTGTTGGCATCCCATAATCATTATTTTCCTGTTATCACTGTAAAGCTGCTTTGAAACAATCTGTATTGTATAAAGCGCTATAAAGGTGACTTGACTTGATAAGAGCACACACAGACCATCAAACCCCACGGTTAAAGGCTAAACTGCTGATACTCTGAACGGTCAATTGCATGAAAAATAGAGAGATCCAGCACGATTCACTTTCCTCTGTGATAAAATGCCTTTTTCCACACAATTGTGGAACTAGTGCTGAAACTTTAATCAGTTCCTTATTTAAATGAGCTGACATATGCGTGACACCTGAATTGATTTTAATGCGGCAACAAAATCAAAGCATGACTGATGAAGGTTGCATGATTGGAGTTTTCAGTGTTTTATACCCTTAATTTAAACAGAAAAAAATATAATAAATGCTTTTGTCAAGTCCCTGCTCAAAAACCCAGCATAAACTAGCATTGATTATACACTATATTGCCAAAAGTTTTAGGGTGCCTGCCTTTACATGCACATTCCCATTCTTAATCCGTAGGGTTTAATATGGAGTTGGCCCACCCTTTGCAGCTTTAACAGCTTCAACTCTTCTGGGAAGGCTTTCCACAAGGTTTAGGAGTGTGTTTATGGGTATTTATGACCATTCTTCTAGAAGCGCATTTGTGAGGTCAGGCACTGATGTTGGACGAGAAGGCCTGGCTCGCAGTCTCCGCTCTAATTCATCCCAAAGGTGTTCTATCTGGTTGAGGTCAGGAGTCTGTGCAGGCCAGTCAAGTTCCTCCACACCAAACTCGCTCATCCATGTCTTTATGGATCTTGCTTTGTGCACTGGTGTGCAGTCATGTTGGAACAGGAAGGGGCCATCCCCAAACTGTTCCCACAAAGTTGGGAGCATGAAACTGTCCAAAATGTCTTGGTATGCTGAAGCATTAAGAGTTCCTTTCACTGGAACTAAGGGGCCAAGCCCAACCCCTGAAAAACAACCCCACACCATAATCCCCCCTCCACCAAACTTTACACTTGGCACAATGCAGTCAGGCAAGTACCGTTCTCCTGGCAACCGCCAAACCCAGACTCGTCCATTGGATTGCCAGACAGAGAAGCGTGATTGGTCACTCCAGAGAACACGTCTCCACTGCTCTAGAGTCCAGTGGCGGTGTGCTTGATGTAAGGCTTGGATGAGCTGCTCGGCCATGGAAACCCATTCCATGAAGCTCTCTACGCACTGTTCTTGAGCTAATCTGAAGGCCACACAAAGTTTGGAGGTCTGTAGCTATTGACTGCAGAAAGTTGGCGACTTCTGCGCACTGTGACCCTCAGCATGCGCTGACCCCGCTCTGTGATTTTACGTGAACTACCACTTCGTGGCTGAGTTGCTGTTGTTCCCAATTGCTTCCATTTTGTTATAATACCACTAACAATTGACCGTGGAATATTTAGTAGTGAGGAAATTTCACGAATGGACTTATTGCACAGGTGGCAACCTATCACGGTACCACGCTTGAATTCACTGAGCTCCTGAGAGCGACCCATTCTTTCACAAATGTTTGTAGAAGCGTCTGCATGCCTAGTGCTTGATTTTATACACCTGTGGCCATGGAAGTGATTGAACACCTGAATTCAATGATTTGGAGGGATGTCCCAATACTTGCCAATATAGTGTATGTTGGTCCAGGCTGGTTTATGCTGGTTAGTGCTGGTCTAGATGGTGGACCAGCATAGTCATCTAAAATGTTTAATAAAGTAAAAAAGTAAAAACTGGTTTATTCAAGAGATAAAACGGCACCACTTTAGTATGGCAAACACATATTCACTATTAACTATGACTTTTGCCTCAATAAACTCCTAATTTACTGCTTATTAATAGTTAGTAAGGTAGTTGTTAAGTTTAGGTATCGGGTAGGATTAAGGGATGTAGAATATGATCATGCAGAATAAGGCATTAATATGTGCTTTATAAGTACTAATAAACAGCCAATATCCTAGTAATATGCATGCTAATAAGCAACTAGTTAATAGTGAGAATTGGACCCTAAAATAAAGTGTAACCTACAAAACAAACATCAGAAGTATGAAACTACAACTTTGCACTTATCTTCTGTTACATCAAGCTCAAAATTGAAATATGCTGTTTTTAAGGACTTTCATGCACATTTGGGAACTTTCATGTTTTGAAATCCAGCCGACATGGACTAAGAAAGTTGCACATTTAGTTAAAGGAATTAAAGTAAATCACCCATAGTAAAAAGAATATATTTGCAGTCAGGAGCATGATATATTGTAGAAAATAGTGCACATGCAGTTTCAACAGTTGCTGAAAGAGGAATAATTTAACCAAAGTCAAGGGCCAAGTGCTAACCTAAAGGAAACACTAATCACCATAATAACGACAACAGATCCAATAGCTTTTTTACACGCACTGCTTATTGTGGTCTTGCTGGGATCATACCTGCATCTAAATGACAACATTTGCTCCATATTGTGCCCAAATCCACCTCTGGCTGTCTTTGACAAACTCGTCTTTAGTTTGCAGTTTTGCACAGAGGTAAGTCCATTTCTTTTTGAGCAATCACAGTATCTGCAGACTGCAGATGTTCCTTCACATTTTTGTTATTATAACTTCCCTCCTCTCTTTAGCTTAAACAAAATCACAATTCAAACATGGACAATGCACGTTTCTAAATAACCTCTCCAGTATGAATCTGTGTTGGTCTCTGTGAGCACACGGGATCTGAGTTTCCTTGCATTGTGCTGGTTCTGGGTGAGACTGATGAGGATAAGAAACCTAAAGACATGGCTGCGCTCCCGAGGGTTCCCATTTCACAATGGAGAGTGACATATAGCTGAAGAAAGCCAGGAAGAGGAAAGGCCTAGCAGAGCTAGAAATAAAAACCTGTTGGCGGAGCTAAAGCAGGTGTCATGTGCATTCATGCACATGGTTCACGTTCATTTGCACATCTGTTAGATTCTCAAACTAGACTTTTTACATTTTCTGATGTATATGTGTGTGGTGTATACCCAATCAAAACTTGCCATCACAACTCTAGGCTGTACACGTTAAAAAAGTCTTGGGTTATTTTCAGTGTTTGGGTAGTTTTCGTGTAACCCAGATCCTGGGTCAGACGTGACAACCCAGTGTTTGGGTAGTTTTTGTGTAACTCAGATCCTGGGTCACACGTGACAACCCAGTTTTTGGGTAGTTTTTGTGTAACTCAGATCCTGGGTCAGACGTAACAACCCAGTGTTTGGGTAGTTTTTGTGTAACTCAGATCCTGGGTCACACGTGACAACCCAGTTTTTGGGTAGTTTTTGTGTAACTCAGATCCTGGGTCAGACGTAACAACCCAGTGTTTGGGTAGTTTTTGTGTTACCAGATCCTGGGTCAGAAGTAACAACCCAGTGTTTGGCTAGTTTTTGTGTAACTCAGATCCTGGGTCAGACGTAACAACCCAGTGTTTGGGTAGTTTTTGAGTAACCCAGATCCTGGGTCAGATGTAACAACCCAGTGTTTGGCTAGTTTTTGTGTTACCAGATCCTGGGTCAGACGTAACAACCCAGTGTTTGGCTAGTTTTTGTGTTACCAGATCCTGGGTCAGACGTAACAACCCAGTGTTTGAGTAGTTTTTGTGTTACCAGATCCTGGGTCAGACGTAACAACCCAGTGTTTGGGTAGTTTTTGTGTTACCCAGATCCTGGGTCAGACGTAACAACCCAGTGTTTGGGTAGTTTTTGTGTTACCAGATCCTGGGTCAGACGTAACAACCCAGTGTTTGAGTAGTTTTTGTGTTACCAGATCCTGGGTCAGACGTAACAACCCAGTGTTTGGGTAGTTTTTGTGTTACCAGATCCTGGGTCAGACGTAACAACCCAGTGTTTGAGTAGTTTTTGTGTTACCAGATCCTGGGTCAGACGTAACAACCCAGTGTTTGGGTAGTTTTTGTGTTACCAGATCCTGGGTCAGACGTAACAACCCAGTGTTTGGGTAGTTTTTGTGTTACCAGATCCTGGGTCAGACATGACAACCCAGTGTTTGGGTAGTTTTTGTGTTACCAGATCCTGGGTCAGACATGACAACCCAGTGTTTGGGTAGTTTTTGTGTTACCAGATCCTGGGTCAGACGTAACAACCCAGTGTTTGGGTAGTTTTTGTGTTACCCAGATCCTGGGTCAGACGTAACAACCCAGTGTTTGGGTAGTTTTTGTGTTACCAGATCCTGGGTCAGACGTAACAACCCAGTGTTTGGGTAGTTTTTGTGTTACCAGATCCTGGGTCAGACATGACAACCCAGTGTTTGGGTAGTTTTTGTGTTACCAGATCCTGGGTCAGACATGACAACCCAGTGTTTGGGTAGTTTTTGTGTTACCAGATCCTGGGTCAGACATGACAACCCAGTGTTTGGGTAGTTTTTGTGTTACCAGATCCTGGGTCAGACGTAACAACCCAGTGTTTGGGTAGTTTTTGTGTTACCCAGATCCTGGGTCAGACGTAACAACCCAGTGTTTGGGTAGTTTTTGTGTTACCAGATCCTGGGTCAGACGTAACAACCCAGTGTTTGGGTAGTTTTTGTGTTACCCAGATCCTGGGTCAGACGTAACAACCCAGTGTTTGGGTAGTTTTTGTGTTACCCAGATCCTGGGTCAGACGTAACAACCCAGTGTTTGGGTAGTTTTTGTGTTACCAGATCCTGGGTCAGATGTAACAACCCAGTGTTTGGGTAGTTTTTGTGTTACCCAGATCCTGGGTCAGATGTAACAACAAAGTTTTTGGGTAGTTTTTGTGTTACCAGATCCTGGGTCAGACGTAACAACCCAGTGTTTGGGTAGTTTTTGTGTTACCAGATCCTGGGTCAGACGTAACAACCCAGTGTTTGGGTAGTTTTTGTGTTACCAGATCCTGGGTCAGACGTAACAACCCAGTGTTTGGGTAGTTTTTGTGTTACCCAGATCCTGGGTCAGACGTAACAACCCAGTGTTTGGGTAGTTTTTGTGTTACCAGATCCTGGGTCAGACGTAATAACCCAGTGTTTGGGTAGTTTTTGTGTTACCAGATCCTGGGTCAGACGTAACAACCCAGTGTTTGAGTAGTTTTTGTGTTACCAGATCCTGGGTCAGACGTAACAACAAAGTGTTTGGGTAGTTTTTGTGTTACCAGATCCTGGGTCAGACGTAACAACCCAGTGTTTGGGTAGTTCTTGTGTTACCAGATCCTGGGTCAGACGTAACAACCCAGTGTTTGGGTAGTTTTTGTGTTACCAGATCCTGGGTCAGACATGACAACCCAGTGTTTGGGTAGTTTTTGTGTTACCAGATCCTGGGTCAGACGTAACAACCCAGTGTTTGAGTAGTTTTTGTGTTACCAGATCCTGGGTCAGACATGACAACCCAGTGTTTGGGTAGTTTTTGTGTTACCAGATCCTGGGTCAGACGTAACAACCCAGTGTTTGGGTAGTTTTTGTGTTACCAGATCCTGGGTCAGACGTAACAACCCAGTGTTTGGGTAGTTTTTGTGTTACCCAGATCCTGGGTCAGACGTAACAACCCAGTGTTTGGGTAGTTTTTGTGTTACCCAGATCCTGGGTCAGACGTAACAACCCAGTGTTTGGGTAGTTTTTGTGTTACCAGATCCTGGGTCAGACGTAACAACCCAGTGTTTGGGTAGTTTTTGTGTTACCCAGATCCTGGGTCAGATGTAACAACAAAGTTTTTGGGTAGTTTTTGTGTTACCAGATCCTGGGTCAGACGTAACAACCCAGTGTTTGGGTAGTTTTTGTGTTACCAGATCCTGGGTCAGACGTAACAACCCAGTGTTTGGGTAGTTTTTGTGTTACCCAGATCCTGGGTCAGACGTAATAACCCAGTGTTTGGGTAGTTTTTGTGTTACCAGATCCTGGGTCAGACGTAACAACCCAGTGTTTGAGTAGTTTTTGTGTTACCAGATCCTGGGTCAGACGTAACAACAAAGTGTTTGGGTAGTTTTTGTGTTACCAGATCCTGGGTCAGACGTAACAACCCAGTGTTTGGGTAGTTCTTGTGTTACCAGATCCTGGGTCAGACGTAACAACCCAGTGTTTGGGTAGTTTTTGTGTTACCAGATCCTGGGTCAGACATGACAACCCAGTGTTTGGGTAGTTTTTGTGTTACCAGATCCTGGGTCAGACGTAACAACCCAGTGTTTGAGTAGTTTTTGTGTTACCAGATCCTGGGTCAGACATGACAACCCAGTGTTTGGGTAGTTTTTGTGTTACCCAGATCCTGGGTCAGACGTAACAACCCAGTGTTTGAGTAGTTTTTGTGTTACCAGATCCTGGGTCAGACGTAACAACAAAGTGTTTGGGTAGTTTTTGTGTTACCAGATCCTGGGTCAGACGTAACAACCCAGTGTTTGAGTAGTTTTTGTGTTACCAGATCCTGGGTCAGACGTAACAACAAAGTGTTTGGGTAGTTCTTGTGTTACCAGATCCTGGGTCAGACGTAACAACCCAGTGTTTGAGTAGTTTTTGTGTTACCAGATCCTGGGTCAGACGTAACAACCCAGTGTTTGGGTAGTTTTTGTGTTACCAGATCCTGGGTCAGACGTAACAACCCAGTGTTTGGGTAGTTTTTGTGTTACCAGATCCTCGGTCAGACGTAACAACCCAGTATTTGAGTTATTTATTGCGGGCTTTTTGTGACGTCTTCAGGAGAGAGCAGTTTTCAGCTCCTTCATATTTATGCAAGTCTTCGGTAAAATACAGGTTTGCGTAAATTTTATTTTATCTATAAATTCGTTATTGTGCTGTATATTGTTTAATTTTATGTAAAGCAACATAGGGGCACGATGTGAGTCACCTAAACGAGTGTCGCGTTTGTCTCTTTCGGTCACAAATGACCTTCTTCTATGCCTAAAGGTCATGTTGTGACAGAAACGTTTGCCGTTCTTCAGTAAAGCGGTGGTTTTTATCTCACTTTTGCTTTTTTTGTTTTCCTTTTTTACCTTTGTAGAGTCTCTTCTTTTTTTTGCAACTTTTCACCTATTTGGATTATTGTGTCTTAGGCGAGTTGAGTTTTGGTGTTTTCAACGAATTATGATGTGTGACAGGCATAGACACAAGTGCCATTTACTGTAAAAAAACAAAAATGTATATACATATATAGCGACCACATTGTGCTCTCGATCATGGGCACTGTGCGCGTTTGTGATGATACAAGATGAATGGAAATGCATGAGGTTCAATAGAATCAAGTGAATATGAATCCAGACCAAAGGATACATGGATTCAGACCGCAGCAAATGTGGCCAGTGTTAAAACCACCTTAGAAAAAGTAAAAGTGCGGTTATATTTACCGTTGTTTGTGAAATATTCACAGTCAAAATCGACTCATTTCAATAGGATTCCGCAGGATTGGGAATTCCACTGTAGGGGCGAAAGATTTCCAGACACAGATTACTCATCGGGTTCAAGTTGGTCACACAACTTTGCCACGTTGACCAATAGAAAGCTGTTTGGTTTTAAATTAACTTCTGTGTGAGCTGTGCTTCATATATTCATTCATCATTACACTATTGACAATGGACCTTTATGTTTTTTTTACACAAATTACAAAAAAGATTAATAATTTGTGGGTTGTGTGTGTGTGTGTGTGTGTGTGTTAACTACCTTTCCTGCTGTTATTGATCTCTGTTAAAGCAGAACATAGGCACTTCCTGTCTGTGTGATGGCATCCTGTGATGAAGGATGTTTGTGAATATTGTCCTGTGTGGGTCACCATCCTGTAGACTTCCTCTCTCAAGACTGCATGGGTCAAATCCAGCAGGGAAATCTTTTTTTTTTTTTTTTTTTTTAATCATTGATACATTCTTTGAAGATCCATCAACAAAGCTCTGGAATACTATCAGTGGAATTCCATTGATATCGCAGGAGCATTCCTGTAGTTCCTGTGACGCTGGGTGCACCAATATCTTGGGTTTTCATCTCTCCAGAAAACACAGGATCTTCATTTACATGTAGCAGATATTTTCATCCAAACGACTTAGAAATAAAGAACATCACAAGCAATTTATGTTAGAAGAGCCCACAATAGGGCAGTAGCCAATGCCAAGCTTCAAGGGTAAGCTAGAGTGCATTAAAAATAATGCATTTTATTTATTTAATAAGTTAGAGAGTAAATAAAAACATAGGTAAGAACTATTTCACTTCTGTCTGAAAAGCATCTGTACAGGATTTGGGATTTTACAGAAGGAAAAGGGTCAAACTCATCAAGGCCTCATGAAAGCCAAAAAGCATGTGAATAATTTGGGCTTCCTGTCAGACAAACAGACGGATTGACTCCAGTCCATAAACTGGAGCAGAGGTGTCTGGTGTCATGGGGTCAAACAGGCTGACCTCTAGATGGTGAATACTCAGACACATACATAGACATAGATACAGATCACAGCCAAACAAAAGACAAAAAAAACCCCAGCAGATGCACTAATGAATCGAGGGATAGTTCACCTAAAGAAGGCAGCGGCTATTTGCACTAAGTACAAGCGAAAGCTGTTTTTTACACTATGTAAAAATAGCAGTATTTCTTTACAATAAGTGTAAAAAGTAGTTAGATGCTATTTATACTTATAAATAGTGGCAAACACTATTTGCACCTCAGTGTTGTTGTACATTAAACGGTATACAATAATAACATAGAGTGTAAATTATTATATTTATTAAAATTATTAAATGGATGCCGCCTTATTAGGAGAATAAAGCCCTCCCTACATCTACCCCTAACCCTAAACACTTTATTTCCACTTTTCGAATATTTTCTTCATTTTTATTGAAAATAAATGTCTTTCCGATCTGATATGTGATGGGAAAGGGGAGTAAAGCGAGTTCGGCAAAAGGCGGATTCAAACTTAGGTCGATTTGCGCCAAAACTTTCTGCCACACGCCTTACCTTTACACTATTGCTTCTGTTGTTAATGCAGCATCTTCTGTAAATTTGCCTGGCCCAATCAGACGTCAGTGGGCGGAGTTAGTGTAAATAGACACTCTACCCAAAAAAGTTTCTTCTATCTCCTATGAAATGAAAAATCATAATATTGCCAATTGCATAGCAACTATTAACCCTCTGGCACTCCTCATTTAGGGGTCATAAAATCCAAACTCTTTAATTTTTTTTTTCCAATTTATGCAGTATTTGAGTCAAAGATAGAACAAAACCATTTAAAATCCAATGAATGGAGGCAGATTGGTGCCATCTGGTGGAAATAAATAAATAAAAAAGACCTGTAAGTCAAATATCTGATCATCCTCCATAACGCGGTCACTATTTACATTTCATCTGTAAACTCTTGTGTTACTAAGGCAACGGCTGACACATTTGTAACACATTCAGAAGAGCTGGTTTATCAGCCCCACAGTGGAAAATTAAACCATATCAGTTCTGGCTGGGCCGGATCGGCACGCAATGGAAGGGTTAAGCAGCGAGAACGGCTTGGGCCGACTGTGGACAAGTGGCTAAAGACTACTTGCTGTCAAAGTTTAGATTTTGGTTGTTGTTGTTTGTTTGAAATGATGATGCATGGTATCAGTTTCTGCATTATTATTACAGTCACATCTGAACACAGAGAAAGCATTTTGTTACTCATTTTGTAACATCAAAATAAACATTAAGGGGACAAAATGTCAAAATGGCAATATCTGAAATCCTTGTCTTTGTGGGGACATTTTTTGGTCCTGATGAGAAAAACAGCTTATAAATCAAACTAAGTTTTTTTTTTTTAAAATGTAAAAATGCAGAAAGAGAGAGAGAGAGAGAGAGAGAGAGAGTGTGTGTGTGTGTGTGTGTGTGTGTGTGTGTGTGTGTGTGTGTGTGTACACCCTACATTATGGGGGACAAAATATCCCCACAAAAATGGCAATATCTGAAATCCCTGTCCTTGTGGGGACATTTTTTGGTCCCCATGAGAAAAACAGCTTATAAATCAAACTAAGTTATTTTTTTTTTTAAATGTAAAAATGCAGAAAGAGAGAGAGAGAGAGAGAGAGAGAGAGAGAGAGAGAGAGAGTGTGTGTGTGTGTGTGTTTACATAGCCAGTGCCACACACTTTTATGAGACTGTACTGACTGAAGAGCACCAGAGGGTTAACATAAGACTTTTAATTTTTTGGGCGACTATACCTTTATGGAAAAAACTTGTACATTTACAAAAACGGCCAATAAAAATCCACCGCTTCACATTTTAAAAAACAGTGTCATGCCAGCCAGAAGTTTTATAACCATAACAACAGATCCCACTAACTTACGGTAACTGGCTGTTACATGGTGGGTTTAACTCATTTACAAACACTTGTCCTGCATCATTGACTGTACAGTGACCTAAAGCATCAGAACAGCCACACTGGCACCAGCTCTGCTATGGCAACCACAGCGGGGGTGAAACACAGCGGCAAATAACCCTGCGTCTATGACGAATGATGGGCTGCAGTGATTTAACGTCAAACACTGACTCCTGCACCTTTTCCAGTAATGTGCTGAATTATGCAACAAGTAGATGTGCAGCAGGACAAACACGATGACACTGTTATTGTAACAATGCGTTGGGCACGCTGTTTTACAGCCGAGCAAACTAGTGCATCAAAGACAAAAAAAAAATGTATCATCATTTTTCCTTTTGAGGAGCAGATCTTTTTTCTTGTCTTGACAGAATCAAAGAGTGTGAATGAAGAGGCTGTATTCAAGTTTTTCATTCAGCATCCAAATATGTGGCAACCAACACCAGTCTCCACAAATGACACTGCGATAAACTATAGAATATTATATTAGTCAAACTAAAGCTCTGAAGGTCACTGCAGAACAATAATCAGTGGAATAACACGACAACTGCTCCCTCTGTGGGTCAAAACAAACAGCGAATGACTGAGGCTGTATCCTGTAGGCTGTTTGTTTTCTCTTGCCACATTAAGTATTTTTCTACTTGATGAGCTGATATTGAAGACACTGCCAGGAACAGGCCACCAAAAACTGACTGGTCAACCTACAGTATATCATACTTAATCAATATATTTTCTTTAGACATAAGCCAAAATGTTACTTAACCTTTATCCGTCCCTTGCACTCTGTAACAAATCAGTCCCTCATGGGTCAAAATGACCTGAAGCCCTAAAATTATATATATATATATAATTATATAATAATAACATATTGATATAATAATATATATTGGACCAGAAAGCTTAAATAATTTCATTTTTATAATATTTGTTCTATTTTTAATGCATTTTTTTTTTGGGAGATTTTTGTATTATTATTTTTTTTATTTTATTTACCTTTAAATTACTATATTTTATCAATAAATAACATATTTTAAGCACATTCTTCACATTCTTTCAACTTAAATTCAAAATAACTCAACATTTCATGCATAACCCTTTTAATTCAGCTCAGAATCTCTCTCATTGGGTGTCTCTGCTGACCTCTTGTGGAAAAATAATAATATAACATGATAT